>JAXCGZ010007665.1:10000-35000 GCA_037179515.1 Halocaridina rubra
CTCCAAAATCTTTTAGCAGAAGTAAGCTCAATCCAACTATTTATCTTTTCCTTGAATACGAGCAAGAGGCGCTTCATAGGGAAGCACAGAAAAAAGAAATTTGGAGGCCGACACACTTTTTAATATTGTTTGGTGTCTTTAACTGCTTCAACACTGAACGTACAGATCCTGTCATTCTGAAAATTAGGACGCCAAGCAGCCTAGACAGAGAATTCGTCACTTGGGCAGAGGTGAAGGAACTCTTCCTACTCCCAATGAGACTATAAGGTCACAAAAAATCAATGACAATACTCAGAAGCTACAACGGATTTCATGGCTTTGAAAGCACGTGAAAACCCCTAATCTTTTCTCGCAAGTGGTACTGACTAACCAACAGCCTATTCACGATCTTCCCTCTGCACCCATTGCTCACTTGTGCAACAACTGAATTTTTCCTCGTCACTTACTGCACGATTCTGCAATGATATTTTTAATATTCTGAAGAAATATTTCTGGTGCACTAGATCCAAAGGTCAAGTGGACGCTAACACATTCCTTCTTCCAATTGTCAGTAACCCAACATTCACTTCAGCTCAGCATACTGGCAATCCACTTCCATGATATCATGGTGGGAATTCCTCAGATTCGATAAACAACACGAATAGTTTCATTGTTTCCAATTTTGAAAGCCATAGGGGCAAACCAATCAGCAAACATTATGTGGATAACAATAAAGATCAGAGTTAGATATTAACAAAAATGTACTAGTCACTTCACGAAAGATTATGTACCACCCTATATTTAGAATTTTTTTAGTGATAGTCAAGCTATATATTCACGGAGCTACTGAAGAGTGGTTCATAAATCTTTAATTATTCTTATGATAATCCTCACTTAACATATTTAGTAATGAGGTCTCAATGGATATGTCTGTGAATTTAGAGACAGTAAAAGGGAGGATACTGGTAGCATGTCTGTGAAAAAAAAAATGAATATGTTGGCACCGAGTGAAACAAAATTGAATGAAAAATATGAGTGTTCTTCTGGTGCATGGGTGTGAGCTTTGAAGCTGCCATCCCCTTTAAAAGGGAGCTTGAGGTCCGATTATTATGTAAGTATATCCAAATAAATGAAGTCCTAATGTCTGGAAGCACATATCCACATATCATCATTTTTGAGAATCCTTGACCTAGATTCAACAAAAGCATCCTTAAAAACAACTTTCTTTCATTAGCGTCGTCTCCTACCCTTTCATAAAATTAGAAAAAAAAATGTACATAGTAGTTGATAAAGCCGAAAAGAAAAGATTGGAAAAGTAACAAGGAACAAAATGAAGCCCTTTTCTTTTGTTCTTATAAGGACCTTTTTTTTTTTTTTTAAATCTGTTCATTGTGTTAAAACGTATTGTGCTTCTTTTTCGTTGAAGATAATGCCACTTTAAGCATAGGCTCCAATGTGAACGCATGTGTATATCAACATGCGTTTCTATGAGGGTATCTGTTTTAATCCGATCATCTTTATTTTTGTCATTATGTTTGTTTCGTCTCTTGATCAAATTACATATCAGTAATGTAGCTATTATATACTCGAAGTTTAAGGATAGATAAGTGGTCTGCTATTATAACTTCATAGAGCAGTGAGCCAAAAATATGCCAGATGAGTTTGACCCCAGTTGGCCTTAATCCATACTTTAATTTTTATTCGTCATAGAAGCAATATATATATATATATATATATATATATATATATATATATATATATATATAATATATATATATATATATATATATAACCAAATAAGCACATTACATATGTGAAAACATGAATCATTCTTTACCCCGACCGGGACTCGAACCTAGGACTTATGATTACTAAGTCAAGGCGCTACCACTACGCCACAGAAGGTTAAAAGGAAACCAACCTTATAGCTTATATCTGCTATATTTAGGAATGAACGCATTCTATCTGAATGCCACTATGTTCATATTATAGATACCCCAACCTCACTCGTGGCTTCATTTTAGCATTTAATTCAACTCCCAATCTCATTCGGGCCATGACCTAACCAAATAAGCACATTACATATGTGAAAACATGAATCATTCTTTACCCCGACCGGGACTCGAACCTAGGACTTATGATTACTAAGTCAAGGCGCTACCACTACACCACAGAAGGTTAAAAGGAAAGCAACCTTATAGCTTATATCTGCTATACTTAGAAATGAACGCATTCTATCTGAATGCCACTATGTTCATATTACAGATTCCCCAACCTCACTCGTGGCTTCATTTTAGCATTTAATTCAATTCCCAATCTCATTCGGGCCATGAAATAACCAAATAAGCAAATAAGTAAAGAATGATTCATGTTTTCACATATGTAATGTGCTTATTTGGTTATTTCATGGCCCGAATGAGATTGGGAATTGAATTAAATGCTAAAATGAAGCCACGAGTGAGGTTGGGGAATCTGTAATATGAACATAGTGGCATTCAGATAGAATGCGTTCATTCCTAAGTATAGCAGATATAAGCTATAAGGTTGGATTCCTTTTAACCTTCTGTGGTGTAGTGGTAGCGCCTTGACTTAGTAATCATAAGTCCTAGGTTCGAGTCCCGGTCGGGGTAAAGAATGATTTATATATATATATATATATATATATATATATATATATATATATATATATATATATATATATATATATATATATATATATATATATATATATATATATATATATATATATATATATATAAATATATATATATATATATATATATATATATATATATATATATATATATATATATATAATAGGCTATTCATAAAGCGAAACGATACATATTTTACCTTAAAGTTTGAAGAGACTGAATTTTAAAGCCATAAAAGAATACTCTAATTTTAAATGTCTTTATTCACATATTTAAATCGAACTACGAGAGTTCAAATTTTGATATAAGACAGCCTAGCAGAAAAATATAAAGTAATGCTCCACAGATTGGAAGTTATGATTGGATAGTTAATAATTCAGACAGTGTAAGGTGTTTTTTTTTCAGTGCATTATTCATATTGCCCCACAGAACTTTGTCCATACTTAGGAAGTAATATTAGCGGTATAATATAACTATACACTATTACAACATTCAAGAGAATGGCTAACCTCTAAGCAGATACGCACCACTAATATTTTTTGTCAGTAAAATATATCACGGGTACCTGGAGGAACATTCCCTTGTCCTTGATCGGAATACCTCGGAGAGTTGAAAATAAATTTTTGAACACTTTAGTTATGATGATGTCGGAAGTTACGAACGATCATCGAAAACATTTGAAAAACTGTCCAACCTCATACAATAACAAATTAGATTTTGCTAAACGCCATCGACTTTAAATGTCCTGTGGCTGAAGCCTCTGAAAGTGCTTGTTGAAACATTTTTGCATATTCTTTTATAATTATCATTATCATGCTGACGGTCATCTGTCACTCACAATATGCAGGAAAGAATGGAATATCTTGTTTCATACTATTGGGGGGTGTACACTGTAACAAGTGGGTGACAAAGCAAGACAATTGTTGCAGGTTGATTTCATGCATAGAGTAAGATTTTAAGTGTATGTCGGGGTGAATGTACGTGCAACATTCAGTAGTAAATTAGTGAACTTTGACCAGGGTGTGTAATAAGAACATGACATATTGCGGTTATTTTTATGACTGTGACACCAGGACGGGCCAAAAAAAAAAAAAAAAAAAAATCTACCCTCGTCGGGCCTGGGCACGAAGAAACCATAGGGAAAAACAGAGATGAGTATTGTGACTTGTCAAATGTGATGGGATAATAAGATATGTGTAACGAATATCCAAGAATATTCGGTGTTGATGTAGGCATAGAAAGAGAACCGTAACTGAAGGAAGCATAACATCGAACTGTCCTGGACAGTCTTATTTAAGTCCACAACACCCTTCAGCTGTAGTATCGCAACGGGCGGTTGATGCCATGTGCCAACGTACTACATAGTTTTTTTTATTAACATGTTAATATGGACTTGTTTACGCAAAACGAAATCATTCCTACAATGAGCGTCCTTTTGATGACAAGACTAGGACAAGCCATAATGCTCCTTCCGTGAGTGCTAAAAGAAGAGCCGCCATAAGCAAATTAAATGGGAGACATAATGGGAGAATATCTGTTCCTGAACATACTTGCTTTAGCAATGCAGACTGAGTTTACAATTTACTGGAATCAAGCCATTTTGCACTAAACCTATAAGAAAACAACTGATGCATATTCCTTGGGAATAAAGCTCTTGGTGGATTATTATTATTATTATTATTATTATTATTATTATTATTATTATTATTATTATTATTATTATTATTATTATTATTATTATTATTATTCATTATTATTATTATTATTCATTATTATTATTATTATTACGAAAATCGAAATCAGTGAGGCAAAGGCATTGAAAGATAAAATATTTTATTACCATTGACTTCGGTGGAATCCTATTCAAAAGAGAATTATATAGAGTGACAGAATTCGTTGAAGACGAGAGAGAGAGAGAGAGAGAGAGAGAGAGGGAGAGAGAAGAGAGAGAGAGAGAGAGAGAGAGAGAGAGAGAGAGAGAGAGGAGAGAGAGAGAGAGAGAGAGAGAGAGAGAGAGAGAGAGAGAGAGAGAGAGAGAGAGAGAGAGAGAGAGAGAATATTAATGCTTGAGAAACACTGCATAAAAGCCGGAGAGCAAGTTCAGATCTCCCAAGGGAAATGAGAAGAGGTTGACATTACATCAAACTTTAATGCAATGAAAGACTTGAAGACTGTCGCACGCTACGAGAAAGGCAAAGTAATGGGGAGCTCTGGTTTTAGACAGCCTAAAGCGAGGAAAGAAATATGCGGTGAAAGCAAGAAACATTTGAAAATTATAGACGAAGCAAGAAAGTAAAAGAGAATCGTTTTGCGCCATAAAGTATTTAACATAGGAAGTGTAGCCACAACGAAAAGTAAATATAAAATCCTATTTCCAGTCTATGTATTCAAAATCAGTAACGTACCAAATGTATTCACGACGAAAATAAAATAAAAGTTCACATTTCAGTCCGCATATTAAAATTCAGCAAACTTTTGATAGCTACTGTAAGCTTCAATGATCTAGATATTGTTCAATAAGTTATTAAAATGAAAATTGGCTAAGATAAGTAAAAATGAAAAATTTGTTAAAATATTCCACTACGGTAACTGTAAACTATTATCATGGACGATATAGAGCTTGTTAAATAATGAAAGGTCATGACGATTGCTTGCCGATATGTGGTAATTGATTTTCCACTTGCCAGGGCGTGAATCACCACCGAGCAATTAAATCCTTTCCGTTTTACTACTAGGTCGTTTGGGAGGACGAACAGGAGCTCTCAGAAGAGTCACGGAAGTGCTCTCAATTTCTATAATATCAGTTTGATATTATAAAGCTACTAATGAAAGTAACTATTCACTGACTTTGTCATTCTGAGTATTATAATAATTCATTTTCCATATAGAGCTGCAAATCTGATCAACAGTTAGAGGGAAAGAAACGCTGGACTGAACTTGTGAAGTATTCCAGATGGCACGAGGCAAAGAAAGGACGTGGAACTAGTTTATCTCGACATGCAGCATCAGAAAGAAGTAGAATAAAATTATTATATTGAATTTATATCCGAATGAAGTATACCAGAAAGTAAATAAATTTCCATTTTTTTTACAACAGTACATATACTTTCGTTCTAAAAATACTTTAGTTTTTACAATTTTCCTTTTAAATTTATCTTTGAGCATTCTGGTCTCCACCAAGTACTCCTAAATATAACTCCTAAGCGGTTGGAGAGGTTCCATTTGTCAATATCATTACAGGATATGGAGAACGTTGGGGAGTAACTTGACAATTATAATAAAAGGAAGGTCGAGGAGTTCACAGTTAGCATAAATACTCGCTGAATGATTATGGCAAATATACCCATCATACAAGTCTTACTTGAGTAAAAAAAGAAAAGAAAAGATATGGAAATATATAATATATATTCCATAGTTTCCTATCATAATTTCAATAGTGCCTTTGCGACTACCATCAGAATTGACAAAACCTTTTAGATTTTATTACTGCCCCAAAAGTATACGTTCGCGTCTGCATGTCCTCTTTTATTATTGCAACTGCTCTTTTCCAGAAGGAAACTTAGTCTAGTAAAAACCGCTTAAATTGGTGAGTAGAAAATAATTATAAAGTGACTCAAAAAAAAAATGCAACTTGTTACACTTTCTGATGATGCCAGAAAAGGATTTTATATCAAATATTTTCAGGCGGAATAACCACTTTTGAAAAGTAAAAAATTTAAAATATTGTTATTATATTAACAATGGAGTGAAATTATAATAACTATGCAATCAAGTATTATTAGGTGGGACAATCACTTATATAAGGCAAACATTAAAAAATATTACCATTAAATTAAACGCTGAAGTGAAATAATAACTATAAATATGCATAAATCATAAATTCCAATTACTCAAAGCTTGCTAATATTATTTTAATGGCATTCATATAATTACAAGAGCTGAGATTAAGTCGAACCCTGATGCTATATTCCTTTTTATCACTCATAAGTGCAGCAGAATAGATCCTTTTTGGTCTTATCGAGCAAGAACTCTTGAAGAAACTGTTTCCAATTCCGGCATCACACTCATTAACTCTAATGAGATCATAGGAACTACAAAAGGCGGGATGCCAAAACCTATTCCTTATTTTTAATCTCTGTGAATGAAAGAATTTCCAACCACATTGAAGATCCAACTAGGGATCTCAGTGGAATGAAAGAGATGATTACTGTTTTACCTTGAAAGCTTAATTTAATTCGTTTCAGGAGAAAGATTACAGGCATGTTAGTTGTACAATACGGCAAGAGAATATAATTATAACAAAGAAAATAGGGTTTTTGATGATGATGATGATAATAATAATAATAATAATAATAATGATAATAATAATAATAATAATAATAATAATAATAATAATAATAATAATAATAATAATAATAATAATGATAATAATAATAATAATAAAGAAAAGAGCCAGAGAGAAACGCTTATAAGAATGAAATCAGATTTTGTAAGGTTCACTGATCTACAAATAATCTTCAATAAAAGAAGAAATTTCCTATGAGATGACGCTGACAGGATATAGGATTTAAATCCTTTCTTCTGTGATTTCAACTCTCTCAGGCCACACTCTCAGATATTTGTCTTTTATTTTTATCGAAAACACTGGACATAAGGGGCAACGGCATCACTGTAGTCTTAGCAACACAAAATAAAAAAAACCGTTTTCCAAAGTCAATCATTATGTCTCTTAATAAATTTTTCGTAAATCCAATTTCCGAATAGCAAAGAGATGTAGGTACTGCATTCTCATTTAAAGAGCATTATATATATATATATATATATATATATATATATATATATATATATATATATATATATATATATATATATATATATATATTATATATATATATATATATATATATATATATACACGTCACGGACTCCCAAGAACGGTCGCCTTCTCGCGAAGGACTTGTTTTGGCAGATGTAATCGTTACCCTGAGTGCATGCCCTTGCTAACCTCAGACCGTGGCAGGGCGCGAACCTTCGACCTGACGCCTCAAAGTTGCGTACGCTACCGCTTGAGCCACGGTGACTACTTATATATATATATATATATATATATATATATATATATATATATATATATATATATATATATATATATATATATATATATATATATATATATATATATGTGTGTGTGTGTGTGTGTGTGTGTGTGTGTGTGTGTGTGTGTGTGTGTGTGTGTGTGTGTGTGTGTGTGTGTGTGTGTGTGTGTGTGTGTGTGTGTGTGTGTGTGTGTATGTGTTACAATAAATACGGATACATTATTCCATACGAATTTTCTAAATTCATCTCAGAATTCATGCCCTAAGAGCTTCACAGGATGTGAGAGGTTCTACGAGCGTCTTAATCTGAAACGTCCGGACGTGCTAAGACTATAAATACCAAAAAGGACTTCAAGGGGATGAGTTGATAGAAAAAGTCTATCAAGGATTCTGATTTGATATTCCATGGGAAAATCACCATTCTTTCATTTTTCTAAAAACTCGTCTTTTCCATATTCTTATCTTAAAGCATATTTACATATAATGTAAAGAATACATACTGTGTACGTTTCAGAAATAAAGAATAACGTTTATTATTATTATTATTATTATTATTATTATTATTATTATTATTATTATTATTTCCTTTTAATGCCCTTTTCACAACGATACTCTCTCTCTCTCTCTCTCTCTCTCTCTCTCTCTCTCTCTCTCTCTCTCTCTCTCTCTCTCTCTCTCTCTCTCTCCTTTTCCTTAGAGTGGAAGATTTCATTCATAATAAAGAAAATCCCTTTATACCTCGGAGAGTGTAACTTTGCTTCAGAAAATCCATGTATGGAGCTGCTCAACTTCATTCTACGACACTGCGACAGTGGTTTGTTATTATTATTATTATTATTATTATTATTATTATTATTATTATTATTATTATTATTATTATTATTATTATTATTATTATTATTATTATTATTATTAAGTCAATACTTATTCACTATTTAATAACGAGTTAAAAACCTAATGATAAAGCTGTAAAAGAAGAAGAAAAACAGATACCTTTACTAAAGATTGTCAGATGATAAGAAAGATCAAAACGACTTTACAGTTCAGAAAAATTATTTTTCAACAGAAAATGATGCTTGATTGAACATCTGCTCTAAATTTTCAATATGTTACTGTTCCATTTACATCCCTCTCTTTGTATTTTCCTCCCGATAAGTGTCGATGCATACGAGGGCCTCTGGTAGGATATCTCCATCCAAAATCTTGGTAATTAGTTCTCAAAATATGAATGGTGGTGGCAACTTTAGAGTAAAAGTTAAGAAATTAGTAGCATCTTCCTCAGAAGAAAGTTGGCATTGACTGAAGCAAAGAAGACAGCGCATGTACTTGAACATGGTCAACTTCTCCCTCACCCTTACAAGTGTGGCCTTTGTTGATAATTAGCATAGTTCTGTAGGGCATGAATGTTTACTGCCACCCTTCAAATGCCAGTAAATTAACTTTTCTTTAACCTTGGAGCTAAAAAATTTAACTCTTCCAAACTCTTGCACGCAATCACTATAAGCCATTTGGTGATAAAAATGAGGTAGCGTGTACAGCCCTCGTGTGGCGTCGCCTATGAAATCAGCAGGCTCAGTGAGTACACCATGCAATGAGTAGGGTCTATAGTAAATCAATAAAATACACCTAAATATACCCTACGCAATAAATTACCAATGGATATAATGCTACATGTGTACTGTTATTATAAATATTCCATCTTCAGGACTGCTCTACAAACACTGGAGTGGAGAAAGTGGTTAAGCTTTCTAAGATGGATTTAACAGTGAAGGAGCATAGTAAATTTTTTAATTGGTCTCAAATACTCCCGAACTCACTATTTTTTTTTAAGAGTGTGACACCGGGACAGGCAGAAACTGCCCTCATCAATAAAGGCCCGGGCACGAGAAAATACCAAGACGAAGGAAAAGAAAAAGGTTAAGGGCAAGGCAGAGATGAGGTAATGTCACACAAAAGAAAACGACAGACAGAAAAAAACAATCAAAGTACAGAGGACCCAGAGATATGGAGGACTAGGCTCTGAGATGACGATAGATATGCTTTTTGAAGGATGAAAGGTCATACGAATTAGGAAAGACAGAAGGAGGAAGAGAGTTCCAGAGTAGATGGGAAGAAGCAGTCGCTGCATCGACCAATCCGCGAGCTACAAATCTCCACACAGTACCTGTGAGATGAGGCTGCTTGGCGAGTGTTATGCAGCCTCGGCAGTGGAGGAGGGATGCAACTCGCCAACTCATCAGAGCAGCGATGGAAGTAGTAGTGATAGAAAAGCGAAAGGGAAGATACCTTACGTCGAAGAGAGAGAGAATCCAGGTTAGAAGTAAGAGAATGATCATTAATGAGTCTGACTGCCTTAGATTCAACCCTATTAAGAAGATAAGTAAAGGAAGAAGCCCCCCAGATGTGTTGAGCAGTATGCTAAGCAGGGGCGGATAAGACCTTTGTAAATTTTAAGTAACAGCAATGAGGAAAAGTAATAACGAAAACGAAACAAAACTCCCAATTTTTTGGATGAAGATTTAGAAATTTGGATCATGTGATTCCTCCAAGACAAGTTAGAGGCTATATGGATTCCTAATATATTGATAGAGTTAAGAGGGTAAATTTCATTAGTTTCGAAGACAATAGGGTTATCAGGAGGAGAAGAAGATAAAGAGATAGCCAGAAACTGTGTCTTGGAGGCATTGAATTCAACTAAATTTTGAGTGCCCCATTCGGATACTCTCTGCAAATCGGAGTTAAGAGTAGAAGAAAGAGAGATACGAGATTGATTACAAGTATCAGATGAAGGTTGTGAAGAAAAGACAGAGGAAAAGTGAAGGGTAGAATCATCGGCAAAGGCATGAAGAAGAGAGGAAGATGGGGATTGTAGAAGATCATTGATGAAGAGAAGGAAGAGAGTAGGTGAAAGAACAGAGCCCTGTGGAACAGCACTGGTAACAGAGAAAGGGCTAGATGTCGCGCCATCAAAACCTACAGATATAGAACGGTCAGTAAGAAAACTGGAAATCAGAGTACAGAAAGAAGGGGTAAAGCCATAGGCACGGAGTTTGGCCAACAGGGCCTTGTGCCAGACTCTGTCAAAAGCCTTAGAGATATCAAGGGCGACGACAAAGGATTCCTCATAGTTCCTCAGAGAAGATGACCATACAGGAGTAAGATAGGACAGGAGATCACCAGTGGATCTTGCCTTGTGGAAGCCGTACTGGTGATCGGAGATAAGCGAGTCAGATTCAAAGCGTTTGAAGAAGTGAGCATTGAGCAAAGTTTCGAAAACTTTAGCAATAGAGGAGGTTAGAGCAATAGGTCGGTACTTAGAAGGAATAGAGCGGTCACCCTTCTTAGGAACAGGTTGAACTAGAGCATGCTTCCAAGATGAAGGATAGATACTGGTTGACAGAATGAGGCGAAAAAGACGGCAAACCACGGGAGCCAGTTCATCTGCAAACTCCTTAAGGAACCTTGCAGGGATACCATTGGGACCAGATGCCTTGTTCGTCTTTAGCGAGCGAAGAACCTTATGAACTTGCGTGAAGAAAGGATAAGGGAGGGCATAGGGTTAGAGATGGGAAAAGACTGAGGAACAGGTGTGCTGGAATCGTTGATTGAAGAGTTGGCAGAAAAATGAGAGCCAAAGAGAGTGGCTTTGTCAGTGGGAGAGCAAGCTATAGAAATATCGGAACGAATGAGAGGGGGAAAGCTTGAGTTACAGAAGTTTTTGGAGAGGTTTTTGGCTAAGGACCAGAAGCATTTGTCAGTGGGAGAGGAGTTAAGGTCATCAACTTTTCTTCTTATAAAGGAAGCCTTAGACCTTCGAATCTGAGCTGTACAGTGATTCCTAACTATAATAAAAGCAGAGCGAGTTAAATCGGAAGGAGAGGCTTGGTAAGATCGGTACTAGCCTGGATAGCCATGGAGCAGGTACTGTCAAACCAAGGTTTAGGGGGGGGAGAAAGTTTTTGTAGAAGAGGGGATATATGCCTCCATTCCCGCGGTCATGATCTCGGCAACTTTTAGAGCTACCTGATCAGGGTTGCGGGACCGAAAGCAGTAGTCATCCCATGGGAAGCCAAAGAGAAAGTTACGCAAATTTACATGTTGGGTTCGCTCGAAGTGCCAAAGGCGGCACTGAGTATGAGGGATTGGTGGTGGGGGATCGAAAATGGAAGAGACAGAGATCATAGAGTGGTCAGATTTACCAAGAGGGGAAAGCACAGAATAAGAGTACTTTGAAGGGTTAGAAGTAAAAAATAGGTCAAGAGTGTTTGCAGCATGTTCGTGACGATCAGGAATGCTAGTAGGATGTTTGATAATTTGCTCCAGATCGTGAGTAATAGAGAAAGCAAGGGCCTCGCTTCCTCCCACATCAGTGTGAGAAGAATGAAGCCACTCACTGTGGTGTACATTGAAGTCTCCAAGGTAGAGAATTCCGGCATGTGGGCGAGAAAAGAGCAAGGACTCATGGCACGAGGAGTCCTATGTAATAACGAACAAAAAACTTAGTGCTAAGACTGTGACTCATGAATAAAAACAGATACCTCTACAAAAGATTGTCATATAAGAAAGATGAAAGCTACTTTCATGCTCAGAAAATTTAATTTTCAGCATCAGATGATTTTTGGTTAGCATCCACCACGCATCATTAAATATATGACAATATGATGATGATGATGATGAGAAGACGACGATGACCAACCAAAACTGTGCTTAACAGATTGTATATTACGTCACCCAAAATGCCACAGGATATTAGAGACCAAAGCAACTGCGGTCTAAACGAGAGAATCATACTGGCCATTAAACGGTTAAGACTTTATTTTAAACACCAGATAAATAGAGATTTAATATTATATGAGTACTGTCAAGATGATTGGTAAAGGGATATAAAATATTATACGACTTTACTTTTCAGTATTTGGTCAGTAGAACTCTCAAAGATAGCGCAGAGGGCAGGTAATTCAGTATCGTCTTGTGCATACACACCTAGGGAATGAATTATGAATTAAAGTTCGTTTGTAACAGTAGTCGATAGTTTAAAATCTATTATATCTTATAGCACATCAAGATATTTCAAAAAAGATCAGTTTTCACATTATGTAACGTTCAGTGAGGTTAGGTTAAGTTGTTACACATCTCACGTTAAATATGAAGTGCTAACCAAAACGAACTCGTACAAAATACGAATGATAGTTACATTGACTCTGACTAGGATTGGAAAATGCTGCCTAATTTTGACCAATACAGAGAACAAGAGGAATGGAATATATAGTAAAGGAAAGAATCGAGACAAGAAAAATAGCTTTTAGTTATCTTGAGACGCATCTTTAGTCAGTCTGATTGAACCAAGAAAAACAAAGACAGATAAACATGAAGGAAATCCTTCAAGTTCGGTTGTCATTAGATAGTGATTGAAGTAAATAATAAACCAATAAGTGTCTGTATCAACAAATATTCTCTCTCACTTTCACTATCTATCTATCTATCTATCTATTTATCTCTCACACATACGAGTACAATTAATACAGTATAGCAGGCCATAGATTTTGGACTTAAAAAGTTAAAAGAATCAAGACATCGATGTAATCATTATAGACAGCTGAGACTTAGCCCAGGATCTCTGCTACCTCCAAAGCTAATGACTGTCGATTTAATAAATACCGTTACACGATTTTCCCCTCAAAGATGCCATTACCTAAAACGAGCCCAGAAGCGGCAATTCGTCGTTGCCATGCTCATTAGCAAAAGCGTGAACGCGACAATAAAATAGACTCTCAACACCCACCCATGAAAAAAAAAGTAGCTCTATCAAAGGCTAGGGAGGTCGTTAGCGTGTTGGAATAAAAAGGGTTACACCTATTTTGTTCAGCTCACGTCAAAGAAGAAGAAGAATAAGGAGGAAAGGTTGTAGAAGAAGAAGAAGAAGAAGAAGAAGAAGAAGAAGAAGAAGAAGAAGAAGAAGAAGAAGAAGAAGAAGAAGAAGAAGAATAAGAAGAAGAAGAAGAAGAAGAAGAAGAGCAATAATAATAATAATAATAATAATAATAATATAATAATAATAATAATAATAATAATAATAATAATAATAATAATAATAATAATAATAAGAAGAAGAAGAAGAAGAAAAAGAGGAGGGTTAGGAGGAGGAGAGAGAAATGAAGAAAAGAAGAAGGAGGAGGAGGAGGAAAAACCTGATAAGTGATCACTAGATCACAACAGTAAGCGCAAGATGGTGAAATAACTGGGTGTTGCCCAAATATGGCTTGAAAAAACTCACTTTTTTAAGCGTTAAAAGGAGAGATATTTCTGAAGGTTTCCTTTCCTTGCTGCTGGTTTTGCTTATTAGTGATTCATTATCGCTTACGATTATATGAAGCCATCCTATTACAGATCTCGATTACGTGTAATATCTACCTGTAATAAAGCACTAATGTCGAAAAACATTTTTATATATTTATTACCGTATTTAATTACTTAAAGCCTATTGTACTCTTTTTCACGGCTGAGGACAAATAAAGAGACTGAAATCAGTCTAAGTATATACAATAAAGTCATGTAATAATTCTATGGGGCAGTTAATGATACACACAGAATTATGATGGACCAGAAATGACTACCTTAACATATTAAAAAAAAAAAAGAGGTTTTCTGATTACCAGCCTACATAACATTCCTTCATGGATATGTGAACATTTCAGCAGGCTACAATAAATGGGAATAAAAGTGTACAGAACAAGCGTAAAGGCATACGGGAAAAAAGTACTTCCAATAAGGCGATCCAAATAGTACCCACAGAACGAAACTGGTAATAAATAGCCCTTTGGTGGACGAAAATATTTTATATTTTTTTATTTTACCTTTTTGTATGACTAAAACATGAAGTACGCCTTCTTCAGAGCTTCTGAGGAACAGAAACTCACACACAGTAACAAGTAATAAAAAACAATGAAAACAGTGAGAGAAAAAAAGGAATGGCTACATGTAGATATGTGAAAAAGAAAATCCCGGCTAAAAATAAATACCAAACTCCGTAAGACTCCAAAAAGAAAAGAAAATCAATATCTGCGGTCCTCGAAAACACACACAGGGAACCCGCGTACCCTTCAACTAAAATAAGAAAATAAATCGAGGAGTAAAAAAAAAAAAAAATCAAACACCCATAATTCTCCACTTTCGGAAAAATAAAAAATGTAGTCATCGAAATAATAATAAATAATAATAATAATAATAATAATAATAATAATAATAATAATAATAATAATAATAATAATAATAATAATTATAAACTCCCATCATCCTAAAATTGGATAATATGCACAATTCTCATGTAATAAATACCATAAATTCACAATTTTAATCTCTAAAAAACAAAAAATAAAAGCATTAAATACGTAAAAACCTACACGTTATTCTTATTTTAGGAAAAATATTATGTGTAAGAATAAACATCATAATCCTCAACTTAAAAAAAAAGGATAAAATAAAATGAAAAAAAGAAAACAGCAAAATAGAGCAAAGATATATAAAGCACAAACTCGGAAAAAAAAAAAAAACATTTCGTACACGTGGGCTTTGAGGCAGGCGTTTGAGCCCGAGTGCATATGTCAGAAGATATAACTCACCATGTACGTGAGAAGAGCATCGAGCCACTGTGAAAGAGTCGCCTGAATTTCAGATCTCGATTATATATTACATGCAGGATCAGAGAGGAAAGTTTACATAATAAAAGACACATAATACTAAATAAAATGTGAATTACATAGACTGGTAAACAAATATATATGTGCAGAACTGATTTATAACAATATATTATATACCAGGAAATAGAAAGAAAATTAAAATAAGAATTCAAAAGAAAATGCAACAGATGGAGGAGGAGAATAATAGATAACAAACAGCGATGCCTGTAAATCAAAAAGGGCCCACGAATACATGGATATGTAAGTACGCGGACAAACATACAAATAGCTATGTATGTATATGTGTGTGTGTGTGTGCGTGAGAGAGAGAGAGAGAGAGAGAGAGAGAGAGAGAGAGAGAGAGAGAGAGAGAGAGAGAGAGAGAGAGAGAGAGAGAGAGAGAGAGAGAGAGAGAGAGAGAGAGAGAGAGAGAGAGGGGTGAAGCACTGTTAGATGAACAAAATTATATATATAATATATATATATATATATATATATATATATATATATATATATATATATATATATATATATATATATATATATATATATATATATTATATATATATATATATATATATATATATATATATATATATATATATATATATATATATATATATATATATATATATATATATATATATATATATATATATATATATATATATATATATATATATATATATATATATATATATATATATATATATATATATATATAAATGTGGCACCAAGACAGGGAAGAAAATTGCCCTCATCAATAAAGGTCTGGGCACAAAGAAAACAATAAGACGAAGAAAAAGAGAAAGGTTAAGGACAAGGCAAAGATGAGGTAATGATACACAAAAGGAAAAGAACACGCAGAAAGAATAGTTGAAGTACTGAGGATCTAGACATATGGCAGGATTAGGCTCTGAGATAACGATAGATCCGTTTTTGGAAGGAAGATATGTTATAAGAATTAGGAAAAAACAAAATGAGGAAGAGAGTTCCAGAGTCTGGAGGTAGATGGGAAGAAGCAGTTGTTGCACCGAACAATCTGCGAGCTACAAATCTCAGCACAGTACCAGTGAGACGAGGCCGCTATGCGAGTGTTACCGGACCTCGGCAGTGAGGGAAGGATGGATTTCGCAAATTCATTAGAACAGCGATGGAAGTAGTAGCGACAGAAGTGAGAAAGTGATGATACCTTACAGCGAAGGGAAAGTGAATCCAGATTAAAAGTAAGAGAAGGGTCATTAGTGAGTCTGACTTCCTTAGATTCA
This sequence comes from Halocaridina rubra, assembly GCA_037179515.1. Lineage (NCBI taxonomy): Eukaryota > Metazoa > Arthropoda > Malacostraca > Decapoda > Atyidae > Halocaridina > Halocaridina rubra. The sequence goes on from JAXCGZ010007665.1 coordinate 26,674, forward strand.
ACCTTATAAAGGAGATAAGTATTTAAGAAGCACCCCAGATGTGCGAGGTGTATTCTAAGCAGGGACGGATATATATATATATATATATATATATATATATATATATATATATATATATATATATATATATATATATATATATATATATATATATATATATATATATATATATATATATATATATATATATATGAAATTATATCTTACGCATGGCACCATATTTCGATGAGGTTAGCCGTTTGAAAAAAAAAAATGTGGCAACAACGCTTTAGCTTATGAAGCCAGTTCGAGTCTCTTCCGTCTGATCCTTTGATGCATGAAAAAGAACTTTATGTATGAAGGTACAGCTAGTACTAGATGCCTTTTCCAATATAGTTGTCCACAACGATGCTTTGGCACTCAAGAGTGCTTTCACCCATCAACATAAAACGCAACCCTATCATCAACCTTATTTTTTCTTTCAAGTAAAAGTATGAAAGTATGCAAGGACACCAAAGAAGTTTTTGAAAGTAATTATAGTGCTAGACGAAATCTATTATCTACATCTTAGGCCTGAAAAATTTTGAAAATATCTTTCTATAGAAATAAAAGGTTATCCCAAACTTTAGTATTGAAATCTAGCAAAGATTCAGTCTTAGCATAGGATTAAGCATTAGAGATATGGTTACAGCCAACTGATGATCCATATCCTAATATGAACGAAGATGAACCTAATTAAATTTTTAAACAATACTCTGTTATTAGGTCGTCATGAAAGTATACCTTTGATGTTACTGACCATCTTACGCTAAAAGAAGGACATGTACCCTAATCTTCATTCTTTTTAAAAGAATATGATATAATTATACTTTAGAAGCACTACAGGCTTTAGTAGCGTTTAGTATTGAAATACATATTTTTTCTCTCTCTACACAATAGATACCACTAACCTGCCACACATAAGTTCCCTCCGACAATGAACACTACTTACTATCCGACATTACCCGTTTCCTCTCACTCTCCTAGTAAATCCTCTCACTTGACAGATAAACTCAAGGAACGCAAACTTTCAACCTAACCACACATTACAAAAGTCATAGGCCCGATTTCTTAAACAGTGTAAACCTAGGATACCATATTGCTAGTTAGCTAGACACACACAACTGGATTTCAGAAACGCATCTGACGCGGTTATGATATTCATTTGTGTGTCTAGCTAACTAACAATATGGTATCCTAGCTTTACACTGGTTAAGAAATCGGGCCATAGTCTAGCTAGTTTCCTTGAGCACAGATTTACTCTACTTGCCAATCTTTTACGATAGAAGCAAAAAAAGAATTTTACAAGAATTTTACTGAAAACAAGATGACGGTATTCAACCTTATTTACTGGATGGAAGGCTATTTTCTCTTTCATCTAATTCCAGATGGCTTCATCCTGACAGTCAAAGCAGCTTAAATCTTCGCATCAGCCAATTAATTAGCATCCTGAAATTCATCATGTTTTCAATGGAACTTTTGGGTCAAGATCTAGATCTTTATTTCCTTCAGTATCAATAAACTCAAGTGAGCCTTTGTAAGAGTTCACGGACTCAGCTATGAGCAACTCTGTCTACTGATCTTGGCTTTGACTTTGAAACCACCACCATGGTAACAAAAGCAATGCAGGGAACCTTTAAACTGGTTTATTATTCCCTTAATAACAAAAAGTGTTACCAGTTAGCTTTGAGCATAAATCGCATACTGGCGTTGTCCTGTTCACAGACAGATTATCCTTATCCTGTTTTTTGTACTTTCAAGCAAATTGGGTACCATGAAAAATATTTTAGGAACATATAAAATTACCCTTAGTATATTGATTTATTATAAAATATTAACATCCTTTACATGCTTTTGACATTGGCACATATACCTTCACATATTGTATCATACACTGCAGGAGAAACACGATGCGAAAGCAAAAACCACATGAAAAGCTCAGTTTACATATGTATGAAACTTTCATGCTGTTCACGCACAGAACTGAATACTCGTTTCAATAAATATTAGCCCAAAACAAATAACGAGATATAATTTGAATATGGTTTAAGAGTAAAAAAAAAAAAAATAAAATAAAAATCATTAAAAAGAAAATATCCCCTCCAGGGTAAATAAATATTGCATAAAAATAATTAAAAAAAATATTGCGGAAAACAAATAGAAATGAAATAAATCCTTAATTTTTTTCCTTTTATAATACTAAACCTCTTTATCTATCTATCTATCTATCTATCTATCTATCTATCTATCTATCTATCTATCTATATATATATATATATATATATATATATATATATATATATATATATATATATATATATATATATATATATATATATATAATTCTATTTCACGGGAAGCACGTGAATATTCTGAATTTGTAAATGGCTTCTTTCAATTTCCTTCCGTAGCCACACACACACACACACACACACACACACACACACACACACACACACACACACACACACACACACACACATATATATATATATAATCAAATCTTTAGGATTCTCCAAGCAGGGGTCCCCACAGCGGATCAATAGTTTCCATATCACTCTAGCCTCTGTGTCCTCATCTGTCACACCACGAACCCCCATATCCTCCCTCACCATATTCATAGATTTTCTTTGGCCTATCTCTCTCCCTCCTCTATGGCAGCTCCATCCTCAGCAGCCTTCTCCCTACATACTCCTCATCCCTCCTCAGTACATGCCCAAACCAACTCAATTTCGCCTCTATCACCATGTCCCCAAATCTTCCTATCTGTGTTGTCCCTGTAATATATATATATATATATATATATATATATATATATATATATATATATATATATATATATATATATATATATATATATATATATATATATATATATACACACACATTAGCACGAGCTAATATATAAATATAAAAGGAACTGACTATAATATGAATTAAATAAAGTACCAAAAGAAGTAAACACACAAAAATAAATAAGAAATGCCACATTTAGGAAAACAGTTCTTCATCAGATCTGTAGTAAGTATCTGTATTCAATATCCTGTAGTTGAAAATATATGCTTAACCATACATCTACATATCACACACAAAAAATAAATCTATTCTACATTACCTGTACTACGATATTAATTTAATGAATCAGGGAAGTACAAAAATATTGTGAGACTCCTGAAGGTAACCCTTTCTTAATTTTTAGTTATAATCTATAAGATATTCTATTTGTGACTTAAATAAATTCAATTTCCATTGAATATACTCATACCATGACGGAATGAGTATGCTAATATGCTAAACAGTGTTACATGAAAAATATAATATATAAGAAAATAGTTAAAATATACAATCACACATATGTCTTATGTCTTATCTACAGTTATTTACCTACTTATTTTACTTTTACAACTATAATGAAATTATTGACTGAAGGATACGCTTTCTGTCAAGTTCGTATTATCTAATTTAATGCAATACCAGAAACATCGACGTAAAAACAGGCAACTGTACACAGTAGGTATAATGTACTCTTAACTTTAAAAGGTTAATGAATTCGCAGCCTGCCGTTGAAGCTCGTCTCCCAAACAGGCCTAACAGAGGCTGATGAAATCATTATCATCGTTATTATCTTACGATCATCTTGAATAAATCCATGCTTTAAGTAAAGGAGTTACACATTTGAAAAGAATTTGATTTTTGCTCAAAAATAATTTTATTCTTAATTACCATATATATTACTCTTAAGTAAGAAGTTTAACCGCTTTTGCACTTAGTTTCAAAACTATATTCTACATAATGCATTTTGATTTTCCCAATGGCAATATCTTGTGTTTGGGGAGTGCAATGAATGAATATTAACAAGGAAGAGTGGTCCTTACCCTAAAGCCTTAATACTTAAATATTAGTAAATCTATTCTAAAAAAGTAAATAGAATATAAAATCAAAATAATGGAATTGATGCAGATCAATAAGGACGTAAATTACTACCTAATCTACGTAAAACTATGATAAATATGCCCCACGAGCCAAACACCATAATAATCATATAATGTAGATGTAAACATATTGAAAATAAATCCAAGAAAATACAGATTTGTTATATAAATACTAGTTCTTAAATTATAACATCTTTACTTAGTCTTTATTAACATTTACTAAACTAACATAACACATGAAAAAATATATCCTAAATATAGACTAGATATATACATTTCCATGACGTGAAAGTTGAAGCTACTAAAATTAATAGCACATTTCAAGCCGGTCTTACAAAGTTTACAGCTTCATCACATAAAAGACAAACATTAAAGTACATAAAATTATCTTTGTATTTACATCCTGAACGAAACGTGTTTTGCACATCAGTAAAAGTAATATCCTCCGTAGACTCTATAACACATAATAACTAATCTTTATATGCCAAGATATAAATTCACAAGGATGTATTTGTATGGCATTATCTTTGAATCATATCTTAGGAACTGCAACACTCCTTTAACTGGTAGGGATTAGTTTTACTAATTCCAAAAATAAAATATCTACATCTATTTTAAATTATATACAAGTCATTATCATTCTGTAGATTCCTTGACATTTAGTAGCAGACAATCTAACTTGTATGCTTTGCCTTGCTTTTATTGGCACTTCTATATTTTTTTATTTAATAATGCTTAAAGGGCGGTTTACACGGTCAAACGGTTCGTCGAACGCGGTTCGACAGACAAGTGTTTGAAGTGATGTTCGAACGTGTGAACGGGGTATTTGGCTGTCGAACACGTTTGTCGAACGTGTTCGACAACCAAATACCCTATTCACACGTTCGAACATCACTTCAAACACTTGTCTGTCGAACCGCGTTCGACGAACCGTTTGACCGTGTAAACCCCCCTTTATGCTTATCAGCGAAGAGACAGAGAACGATCACTAAAACTCTTTCACTTGTGTTCAATGTTTCTTCCAGAGATAAATAAGACACTAATATAATCTATCTATAAAATGCATTAAATATATAACAGAAGCTGAATAAAAACCTATACATATTATCATAAGATTCAGAAAAAAAAATAAACTACATTCCTTTATACGTATCGGCGTCTAAGCCACATGATACTTATAGTAATAATTACATGCATGTATGCACCATCAATTAGATAATTGAGAAATTTCCTACTTAAAGTAGTACATTCATTTAGTTAAAACAATGCCTGGCATCGAATTTGAATCGATGAAAATAATACAAGTTGTCAATTTAATCTATTGAAAATAATATTTATCGTTAGTTTCAAAGACTGAAAATAGTACTCGTCGTAAGTCGAGACCAAAGGTTAGTAATAAAAGAACTGCATTAAACAATGGCAAGGCTTGCTTTCCTTCTTCGGCTTCGCCCTTCGCTAAATTCGTCCTCATCTGTAATGCATTCTTGTACCCTATTTTTGCCTAATATCACCACCAAAACAATCCTACATTATCATCATCATTACCATTATTAAAGGTAGAAAGAATCCATGAACTCTCTTTTTAGAACATCCAGGGACTTGAACTAGCGAGTTCGAGTCCCCTGATGTCATAATACTATGAAGATTAAAAATGTAATATAGAGATGACACAATGAAACCCTAGATTTTCGAAAAACTGTCTTTGTTACAGGGCATTATTATCCCCTGAAGTATGTTCAACCATTATATTATATACTTAATCTATTTAGCTTCATTTTGTTTCATTACATGGTGGTACCTTAACGCGTTTATTTCTTAATAATTATAATTTCACGGTCGAATGACAGATAAAGCGATGTATAAAAGAAATCAGAATGCTCTGCCATGAGAATGATTTCTATACTATCTTGATTCTTTAAAATCCAAGAGATTAACAATGAAGCAGTCATTATTATTTATAGTAACATATGCTGCCTGTATAATATAATCCTCCCATGATATGTCAAAGGTTTGTTTATGCTCTAGAGGAATAGGATCATCATCATCATTTGTCAGGACTGTTATGGGACCATTATAATTTCAGTCAAGCCCTTTTATGAGAACAATGAAATTTATCGAGGCAATATTTTCCAAGCCAAAGTTATGTCTCTGCACGTGTCCAGCTCTATATTCGCTTGCTTTATATATAACTATAAATAACACACACCTATTACTGCCATAAAATGTTTTTTATCAAGGTTAATATAATTACAGTTTGCTCATTAATGCCAAAAAAGTCAGAGAAACTAGTTGATGTAAACAGCATGCGTGTGAACTGCCTACCGTATCCATCAACCCTTTCTTTGCAGAAGAAATGCACATAGAGTCCTAGTGCCAAAAGATTGTACTGAGTATAGATACTTTACTGCATTTCTGTCATATGTATTACCCAAACATTTGACCTTTCGTTGACTAAGCGCTACTATCATTCTCTATTTATAATACGAAATGTGGTATAATATTATTCCCAGACCTTGCAAAAGCTGTTCTGTAGATAGGGTTTCATCTTGTCAAAACTGTGCTGAGTGTGGCATGGCTTCTAAATATACTAGCAATCTCTGAATGTCCAAATTCTCAGGTTACCTGTACATTTACTGTGGTTGAGAGCATTTGTACTTAACATACGTTATAACTGATGAGAGAGAGAGAGAGAGAGAGAGAGAGAGAGAGAGAGAGAGAGAGAGAGAGAGAGAGAGAGAGGAGAGAGAGAGAGAGAGAGAGAGAGAGAGAGAGAGAGAGAGAGAGGAGAGAGAGAGAGAGAGAGAGAGAGAGAGAGAGAGAGGAGAGAGAGAGAGAGAGAGAGAGAGAGAGAGAGAGAGAGAGAGAGAGAGAGAGAGAGAGAGAGTCCTAGTTACGAACACGTAAATTAGTTATTTAAAAGTAGCATATTTTACCATTAATGGAATCAGAAACGTATAAACTAAGTTCAAAATTTATTTGAGTAAGAATCTTTTCATTGAGCAAAATGGAAAATAAGATAATGGGGTCGTGGCTTTTTGGCACATTGTGACCCTCATTTGGTCGATTCAGTTACACATATATAGTCTAGTATGTTGCTGTGTTACGTAGATAATTATTAACAGGCGAAACACGCATCTATAGTTGGATAAGGGATATTCCTACAAATATTAATTATGTTTCTCAAAAGTTTTCACTCGTTTTTAATAGCAGGATTGTCAGGAAATTCCGGTACAGTACACAAAATAATTAGATCTTTATTAAGTCTGTGAGCATATTTTTAGCAGCCTTTAGATTTGTTTGTTCACGGATAATGAAATCAGATAATTGATCGTGACTAAGAAGATCAAGTAACAGAACAAATACTATTATGTGGAACTGATATATGACGATATACGATGTCAGAACATATTTGATCAAGTCTAAATTCAGGTATGAGTGCCTAGCTTCCGATTAAACAAAATATATATATTTACTCTTATTTTTACAAGTAAATTTTAAAATCTCGGCTTATTTAGATAAATTCGTCTAAAATACAACAATGAAAAAAGTATCAGTGAAATATATTAGATAGTCAATATATAATAATTATCAATCTCTATCAAGAAATATATATCCTACGAAAAAATATTAAGACTTTAAACACAAAAATGCATATTTAAGATGGTAGAAGTATAATGAGAATGCGATTTCCGATTATGCTTATTTCTCGTCAATGCAGAAAACAGGAGAAATATATCTGTGTTAAGCAAAATGGATAATATGAACTGCGCGAGTTTATGTGTGCAAAGTACAGATATATTCCTGTGATACAGTGTGACCAAAAAAAAAATACAGACGTTTCTCTATGTTGTCAGCAGCATCAAGGCGTCTTAACAAATGCGTAGAAATGAACATTTCGGGCAATTCGTCATTCAGGAACTTGAACAAGTGATGAAAGCGCGAGTGAGAGGCCGATATTTAGTTATGTACGTTGGGTTTTGGAAAAGCATCTCAATTTCAAAGAAAAATACTGATTTACGCTAGTTGAATATCCAATCGGGGAACATTTGTTAGTTATAATTTCCTTTCCCCGTTTCCTACGGTAACTATGTTTATATGATGAGCCTTTTGGCTGACATATTCATTAATGACAAGGGCACATTTCCAAGAAATTTCTCGCCCTGCTTCATAATGGCGTGAAAGATCTTCTAAATGCACCAAAATTCAAATGATCCATTGACTATGAATTAAGCACTCATCACATGCATTGCAAGCATGTTAAACAGAGCTTAAGTTACATGCGATTTTGTATTGGTAAACATGTTTGGTCAGAAATGTAATTACACTTTTCAGTAGCAACGTCCAACTTAGTTTACTTTAATGTTATTTATAGAATTT
>JAXCGZ010007665.1:40000-57500 GCA_037179515.1 Halocaridina rubra
ATACTGGTAATCAGAAATAGGTAACTTAGATTTAAGACTTTTAAATTGGTGAGACTTGAGAAAAGCTTCAAAAACCTTAGTGATATCAGAGGAAGTGGCTGAGGTAGAGCATGTTTCCAAGCTGAAAGTTAAATGCACATTGAGAGAATGTGGCGAGGGAGATGATAAAGGACAAAAGCCAGTTCATCTGCAAACTCCTTAAGGAGCTTTCAGTGATACCATTAGGTCCTGATACCATGTTCATCTCAAGAGAGTGAAGAACCCTACGGACTTTGCATGTAGAAAGAATAGGGGTGAGCGAAGGGTTAGGGAGGGGTAAAGTACGAACGTGAGGTGTGCTGGAATCAAATAACGGAAGAGTAGGAGGAAAAATGAGACCCCAAAACAGTGGCTTTGTCAGTGACACACAGCAAGCTATAGAACCAGAACGAAAGAAAGGGGTAAAGCTTGAATTACTGAAGTTTTTGAAAAGTTTTCTGCGTAATGACTAGAAACGTTTCTCAGTGGAAGAAAAATTCAAGCCATTAACTTTCCTTCCAAGAAAGAGAGCTTAAGACCTACGAATCTGAGAAGTGCACTGATTCCTAGTTGTGATAAAAGTAGAGAAATTTAAATAAGAAGGGGAAACTTGGTATAACTAGTATGCCTGATCCCTGGCCTGAAGAGCCTTGGAGTTGGTGTGTTTAAACAAAGGATTAGAAGGAGAAAAAGTTTTCATAGAGGAGGGAATGAACACCTAGATTGTCCAGGGGATGATCTCAGTAACCTCTTGGGCTACAGGATTGTTGGTCCGTAAACTGTCATACCATCATCATAATGGGTATGCTCTCAGTGCTAATGTCAGCGCTGGGTAGGAGGGATAATGGGTGTGAGAACAAAATTGGAAGAGACTGATATTAAACAGTGGCCAGAGTTACCAAGAAGGAAAAGTATAGAATATGAATAGCTTGTAGGATTAGAAGTAAAAAGAGATAAAGAATGTTTGCTGCTTGGTCTTGGCGATCGGGAAAATGCATAGGATGGTTGATAATCTGCTCCAGATCGTGAATGACAATAAAAGCAAGGACCTCACTGCCCCTCGTATCAGTGTGAGTTGAATGAATTCACTATTGTTATATACAGTGAAGTCTCCATGTAGAGAATTTCAGCAGGAGGGTGAGAAGACAGCATGGACTCATAGTAAGAGGAGACTTATTCATAGAAGGACACAAAGTTGGTGGAGTTTGGAGAGCAGTAGCAGAAACAAATAAGCATAGTGGTGGTGGAGAGATAGATCTTCACACTGAGAACATCGAAATAAGGAGATTCAAGGTCCATGAGTCTTGCAATAGGTGAATTGGTGTTACAGTAACCACAGACCCCACTATTAGAACGGACACGAGAGTACAGATTATAGGGAGACTTAAATTGGGTCCGGGGTGCACGGCTAGACACTTGAGTTTCAGAGAAAAGTAAGAGCTTTCAGAGGTATGTACTGTGCTGTTCTACAGAGAAATATTAGAGTTCAGGCCTCGGATGTTAGAAAAGCGAGTAGTAAAAGAAGCAAATCTATCGGATGGTATAAGGTTAGGGACAGAACCATTACTGCCACTAGGCAAGTCTACCCTCACACCAACAATGGAGTCAACAAGATCCCTGGAGATTCTTAGTGCTCCTCTAGGCCGGGTACTGAGAGACATGAGTAATGTAAGTGTGTATGTGTGTGTGATTACCTAATTGTGATTACCTAATTGTGTTTACGGGAAAGAGCCCAAAGCTCGTATCTTCCCGTCTCCTGATCGGTTCCATTTTTAGACTTAGTGATACTTATCATACCTGTCCTTAAAACTATGGATTGAGATAGCATTAACTACCTCCTCGCTTAGTGAATTCCAATTATCAACTACTCTTACACTGAAAAAGTATTTCCTTACATCCTGCAAACAAGTTTTCTTACGAAGCTTCAAACTATGACCTCTAGTTCTAGAGCCAGCCATATCGAAATATCGATCCCTATCCACTCTATCATAACCATGAAGGAATTTAAAGACTGTCACCATATCCCCCCTTACTCTTCTAGCTTCGAGTGATGGCAAGTCTAATTCCCTCAGCCTCTCATTATAACCGAGATTGCGTATTTCTGGCACCAGTTTCGTGGCATGTCTTTGAACTTTTTCAAGCTTAGCTATGTGCTTTTTCAAGTGCGGATTCCAAAAGGGGGCTGCATATTCGAGTTTTGGCCTCACATAGGTTACATAAATATTTCTGAACATTTCCTTGTCCATGTGCCTGAAGGCTACCCTTACATTTGATAAGAATGCATATGCTGCCCTTACTACGCCATTTATATGTATTTCTGGAGACAAATCTGCCAGTATGTTTACTCCTAGATCTCTCTCATTTTCTGTCTCTTGAAGTTGTACTCCAGCCACCGAGTAGTCAAGCTTGGGCCTTCTTGCACTTGTACCCATTCTCATTACCTTACATTTTGAGGTATTGAATTTCATTAGCCACTTTTCTGACCACTCATGCAGATTATTTAGATCCTCCTGAAGTTCTCTACCATTGTTCTCGTTTTTTACTTTCTTCACAATCTTTGCATCATCTGCAAACATATTCATGAATGAATTTACAGACTCTGGTAGGTCATTTACATATACAAGGAACAAAAGTGGCCCTAAAACTGAACCCTGTGGAACTCCACTACTAACTCTTCTCCATTCAGACACTGAGTGTCTTACTCTAACCCTCTGTTCCCTTCCTTCTAAGTAAGTTTTTATCCATTCCAAGACATTTCCACCTATTCTAGCCATTGATTGCAGCTTCCTAATAAGTCTCCCATGTGGAACAGTGTCAAACGCTTTCTGGAAGTCTAGGAATATGCAATCTGCCCAGCCCTCTCTTTCCTGTAAGATTTGGCTTACCTCATCATAAAATTCTAATAAGTTTGTTACTGTTGATCTTCGTTCTCTGAAGCCATGTTGCCTCACTGACAAAAAGTTGAAGGATTCCAAGTGAAGAGAGATATGTTTCCTTAGTAGTTTCTCCATAAGTTTGCAAACTATGCTGGTCAAGGAAACTGGTCTATAGTTCAGAGCCGTATCCCTCCTTCCCTTTTTGAAGATAGGTATCACATTTGCTTGTTTCCAGCATCTTGGAATCTCCCCCGACTCCAGTGACTCCTTAAATATGATACTTAGTGCCACTGATATTGTGTTTGCGCATTTTTTAAGCACATGAGGGGATATGTCATCAGGACCTGTAGCTTTATGAACATCTAAATCCATCAGCGCTTTGCATACCTCTGTGGCTGTAAGGTTGATGTTCTCTAATACCGGCCCTTGAGCTTCTATCACTGCAATCTGAGGGGGTGGGGTATTTTTTACTGTAAATACTGACTGAAACTCCTTGTTCAATTCTTTGCAGATCTCTTCGTCCGTCTCAGTGATGCTTCCATCCGCTCTCTTTAGCCTTAAAACCTGTTCTTTTACCTTCAGTTTTCCTCTGATAAAGCTGTGGAAAAGCTTGGGATTTTCTTTAGCCTTCCTGGTGATGTCCCTTTCATAATCTCTCTCTGCCTCTCTCCTTTTACTTAGGTAGTCATTTCTTGCTCTTTTGTAGGCTTGCCAGGCATTTATGTTTTTTCTCCTCCTATACCTTTTCCAGCATTTGTCTCTCCACTCCTTAGCTCTTTTACACCCATTATCGAACCATTTCTCTCTGGCATGAATTACACCTACTTTGGTGACAGGTATGCAGCAATCTACTATCTTCCCATATTTCTCACAAAAGATGTCATACATTTCTTGTACAGATTTGTTGTAAAATAAGGTTCTCCAGTCAATAACTGCAAAAAGCTCATTCATTTTGATGTAATCTCCTTTCGGATAGTTCCTCCTCATGTCCTCAGTGCCTCTACTCTCAGGAAGAATGTCTTCAATGATATACTCCATCAACAACACACAGTGGTCACTCTTTCCAATTGGTGGTTCATACTCAATATTTTCAATATCCAACACATTATCTGTGAACACCAGATCAAGTAGTGATGGCTCATCCCCACCCCTGGCTCTTGTTGGTTCCATTACATGTTGGTGTAGGAAATTCCCTTGTACGCAATCTAGGAATCTTGCCCCAAATGAGTCCTCACCACTGTGTGGGTCAAGATTTATCCAATCTATCTCTTTATGATTAAAGTCTCCCATAATCAAAATCCTACATTTTTTCTCCCGCGCCATGTTAACAACTGAGTTTATGACTTCAATCGTACCTATATGACTTTCCTCATAAATTTCAAGCCTATTTTGGTTCCTTGGTGGGTTGTATACAACAGTTATTATAATGCTCTCTGACCCAGTATTTATGCGAGCAACAAGAAATTCCCTGAACTCACTTTCTATAGCCAAGTTTATTTCTTCAACTTGAATCCTCTCACTTATGAGCAGTGCTATCCCTCCACCAGTCCTCTCAGATCTTTCGACCCTTAGTATTCTGAAGCCCTTAGGAAAAACTGTGACACTGTTTATGTCCTCACTCAACTTAGTCTCTGTAATTGCTACTATATCTGCCTTACTGTTGTGAATCCAATCTTTTAATTCTACTGCCTTACCAGCTAATCCATCAGCATTTGTGTATAACAATCTTAATGAGGCCCCATCCCCTGATCTTCTGTCATTATCTTCTTTATCTCCCCTTTGTCTGGAAGTATTCTGTAACAAAAATTTTTCTTCTCTTCTTCATTTCTTTCATCATTTAACCTTCTTGCCTCTTGCAACAAGTTTTTGATCTTTCCCATCTCTTCCTGTGTTCTGTATCGTCTAATGAACACTTCTTTGCATTCGTGAAGGTCTTTTAGACTTTTTTTTCTCAACAATATTTCCCTACATGTCTCCCCTCTCTCAAAGGTTACTTTTGTTGGTCTCGGCTTTCCTTCCCTCGAATATTTACCTAGTTGGTGTATGTTTACAATATCCTCAGGACCACATACTACTCCAAGCTTTCTTATCAGGTCTACAACGTTAGCTTTATTTTCTTCAAGTCTCCCCTGCCATGTTGGCTCCTGGGATTCACTTATGCCTGAGATTACCACTGTCTTCTCCTTATCAAGTGCCTGTCTGATGAGTGGGTTTGCCCTTTCCATCACAACGTCTTTCATTTTTTCGATTACTGTCTCTTTATAGTCAACTGTTTGTATGTTTTCCAGTGCCACCACCTTTACAGCCTCTTTTACTGCCACATTCCCCTTTAGTGCATCAGCAAAGGACGTTTTCATGGCATCATTTTCCATATTCAGCTCCTGGAACTCTTTTCTGAACTGTTCAATGTTTTCCTTAATCTGAACATTCCAAGCAGCAATCTCGTCTCTCTCAGAAGAGAGCAGTGAACTAACATCTAATTCCTTTAGGTTGTCATTTAGCTGTTTGTGTTTATCTTCTTGTTTAGAAATTCTAGATTCTAGTTGACTCTTTTCCCCTTCCAGCTTCTTTATTCTTTTTTCTAGTTCCTTTCTCTCCTGCCCTTGTGCTTTATTTGCTTCCTCCAAAGATCTTATTTGTTTTCTGAGTGTTTCATTTTCTTTCATTTCTCCATCCATATTCCGAATTTTATCATCAAGGCTTGTAACCATTTCCTCTAACTTCTTGATTCTCTGTTTAAGTCCTCTGATGACTACCCCTTCTCCCGACCCATGGGTGGGAGAGGTTTGGGACAGAGATGGCTTCATTTTTATGTTCTCCCTCTCACAGAATATAGAAAGAAGACGAGAAAGAGAAAAAAAAAAAGAAAAGAGAAAAACTTCTAATTTACCTTCACACAGAATTTTTATATCTCCATATAAGTGCTATTTAGTGACTCAGTTTGTCTCCTTTCTGGTAACACACATCTTAACTTAAAAACTTGACCATGGTAATTTAAGTATAAAAAGAAAAAGAAAAACAAAAGTCAAACCTGAAGGAAAATTCGAATTTGTGTTCGAGGTGGCACCCACCTGTTTCTGTTATATATTCTTCCTAACTGATAAACTGACTTGCTAACCAAGATATGTTATCACGGGATTTAGACTTTACATTTAACTCAATATATATACAAAATAACAAAATAGTAAAAGAGAAAGCTAAAAGAAAAGCAAAAAAAAAATGAAGAAAATAGGACTGCTGTACTACTTGGCAACTTAACTCAGTACTGTTGACAGGTGGGTATTTGGTAATTTTTTTTTTCTTTTATTATTCAATTTTTTCGTGTATCAAACTAACTAACTAGTTAATATAAATGGGAAGGATACTGATTTTAACAATATATAGAACCACAGGATCAGGTAAAACGGCTTAAGAGCTTTCCCCAGTTTACACAAAAAATTAGGTAATGTGGTGTGATGTCTCCACGTCTGGCAACTCTTCTAGATTTCCCTCAAGGCAGAAACTGGATGGCAGCTTCTCTCTCTTCCTCACGAAAAAGTTCTCAATTTTTTTTCCTTTAATATGAACAGTCTCGTCTTACAACAAATATTAGTTTTTGTACTCACAATACTCTGCAGGATTTCAGATTTATGGAAATTATGGTAAAGTTTTCCACTAAGCACTTTAGTCACTCGAAACAGTTAAAAATTTAAGAGGAGCAATTCCGTGTGTCACTGAACGCGCGGTGTGTGTGTGTGTGTGTGTAAGTGTGTGTGCGTGTGTGTGTGTGCGTGCGTGTGTGTGTGTGTGTGTGTGTGTGTGTGTGTGTGTGTGTGTGTGTGTGTGTGTGTGTGTGTGTGTGTGTGTGTGTGTGTGTTATTCGTTCTTACTATAACTATTGATGAATTCCAATATAGCGCATGTACACCAAAATGATGCGTTGATATAGATTGACTTCACCACAGAAATAAAAACAAACAAACAATAAATTGACAAAAGCTTTTAGTTAATTGTTCTTTTCTAATCTCATTTTCTTAGGGAAATATTTGTGGGTAAATATTTAAGAATTCTATCACACATATAACATATCAAAAGTATTTCCAAAGACAGCTTTTTTTTAATAGAAAATTTTAATTTTGAATAATTCACAATGCCATTTTCATCAGTATGTATGTCATTGTATGTACCCACAACTGACTTTATCTATCCAGACTTTCACTTGAAAAGCTTGCTTCTCTCTCTCTCTCTCTCACTCTCTCTCTCTCTCTAGCTCTCTCTCTCTCTCTCTCTTTCTCTCTCTCTCTCATAAGAGAGAGAGAGAGAGAGAGAGAGAGAGAGAGAGAGAGAGAGAGAGAGAGAGAGAGAGAGAGAGAGAGAGAGAGAGAGAGAGAGAGAGAGAGAGAGAGAGAGAGAGAGAGAGAGAGAGAGAGAGAGAGAGAGAGAGAGAGATTGTGCGGCCTATTTTATTTCAACAACTTTTGTGTTCGTCTTTTTATCTGGCTCTACAGCCTAATGTGTATTGCAGTGTTGGGTGTTTATAAAGCGTCGAAGCAGGTGCTTAACAATATCATTAAGTTGCTAAGCAATGAGCAATTAACTTAAATATCTCTTACTTACTGTACAGCAAGTTCGACCAACCATGAGATCACATCTGAGCTTTCTATTCTTAATGTCAATAGTAGCGATTACTAGAAATTCAAAGTTTTCAGCCGTGAGTACTGAAGCATATATATATATATATATATATATATATATATATATATATATATATATATATATATATATATATATATATATATATATATATAAAACTTGGTCATATTATCATAAAAAATGAAAATGGTAACATTTCTTATCAAAGCAATTCTTCTTATTTTTCTTCTCATTACTTTTATTATTATTATTATTATTATTATTATTATTATTATTATTATTATTATTATTATTATTATTATTATTATTATTATTTCAGCCCCCGTGATTACAATAGTTGTCAAAATGATAAAGCGCTTTGTACACGCATAAGTACGTCAGAAACAGCTTTATATCATATTTCTGTCAATGGTCAAAACCTGGCGAGAGTACATAATGCTCACAGAAAAGCCTCTTTATATTCAAAATCCAGCTGCAAACTGGACCCTAAATCCTGGAGTCAAAACCTCCTCCCCCATACCGTGAAAAGGAGGGAGAATTTTTACAGGTGTATCATAATAAGTACTAAAAAAGTAAACAATAAAAAGAAAAAGATAATTTGCAAAAAGCAATATTGCTATACGCTCCAGGAACTCTCAAGCGAAACACGAAATATCTGGAAATAAATGGTATTATGATATGAGAATCTTGGTGGAATTTTCGTGATTTCGTAGCAGAGTGGATATAATAATTCCCTCCAGACACAGCAATCTTACGCACTGTTGCTAGATATACTCCATACTGCAATAATGAATCGTGTACTCATGGTAATAATAATAATAACAAAAAGAGTATCAAAAAACTATCCGAAAGTGCTCTCTCTCATGTTTTCCTAAGTTACCTAACCCAACCTTACCAAGCCATACACCATTTTCTAACTGGGGTGTTAAGTCTACTACATCCCTCTAATTTAGCATTAGACATTGCTTGGACAGTTGTAAGTTTTGAGGAGTATTTATTTTAAGCATACCACATAAGGGTACTTAAGGATATCTTCCTTCTATGATAGTATTTAATTTGCTATCCAAATCCAAATTCATGATATTATGAGGTAAAAGAATCCATTTGACACTAAACTTACCAATGTAGTATTCCATGTGAGAACAGCACATAAGGGTATCTTTATACACTTTTTGGTTCATCAGAGAAAGAAGAAGAATGTTTTTAATCTAGCGACACCTTAAACTAAATTCATACCAAAACAATAGTTTAAACTAATGAAGATCTTCCTTGAAAAAGGGACAGTGTATTGAAAATATTGCGATATGCTCAGATTTATAAAGTAGTAGCTAACAATTATAGCTACAAAACTTGTTTCTATATTTTTCAAAGTAATAATACTTATTGTTTAATGACGAAAAGTCTATTCACCAATCACTTATTAGCAGACTTGGAAGACAATATAAAATTCAATGGGAACTCGAGCATTAAACACCTACGGCGAATAGTCCGGCCACGTATATTTTTATCTAGTCCTGGCAGCCTATATTTTTACCTAATACTAAGTGCAGTCCTGAGGGCTACATGAAATTACGAATCAGATAATTCTTTGAAATAAAAAAAACAATGATAGCATCATGAGCCTCTTCGAAACATCGAGGTACCTATCCCATTCTGTGAGGAAGATCCTTTACAAAAATCTCTCCCAGTCCATCTTCAGATTTCTAAGCAAACGCAGCAAGAAACAATTCATGTGAGCATATAACAAGCCTTACGGTGAGAGACTCTTTCACTAAATAATTTATATTTCTATGAATATCTGTAACAATGAAAGCCCTTCATACTGGTCTCAAGGAGAAAATGTTGAGGAGCTTGTCCATAAGTAAATATTACTTAGTAGCATAGTATTTACATGAAGGAACCTCGTCATATGAAGTTTTATTATTTAAAATATATACCTGGAGCAGAGATTCTGTCGTCTCAAGTGAATAATTCATTCATCTCGGCTACGAAGACAGGATGCAAGATTTCCTTAGACAAAAGCTCTTCAAAAGAATAATATATATATATATATATATATATATATATATATATATATATATATATATATATATATATATATATATATATATATATATATATATATATATATATATATATATATATATACACCAAAGAGAAGTACATAGCTGAAATCAAAATAACTATATTGACCTCGAAGGAAAGGAAACGATTGAGGTGGGAAGTACTTTCGATTTTTAAAAAAGCATGATCACAGTCAGAGCTGTAATCAAGATTTATTAAAAATTGAAAGTACTCACCAACTCAATTGTTTCTTTTTCCTTCGAGGTCAACACACACACACACACACACACACACACACACACACACACACACACACACACCACACACACACACATATATATACACACATTAGCCATATTTCCCCTTATAACGGGGTGGTTGATTCAAAGCAAAATACCTTGACTATTCGGGGAGAAATATACAGAGGAGGGGATTCCCAGTCCCCTCGCTCTGCCCCATTTAGTCGACTTTTATGACAAGCAAGGGAATACGGAGGAAGTATTCTACCCCCCCTCCCTTGCACAAAAGTGTAAGGAAAGTTACACATACATACATAGACATAAGCCTCATTCCCCTTTGTAAGGGGGGTGGCCGAGCCAAGAAACGCGCATTCACCACGATCCACATACACACCTCAACCACCCCTCTCAGCTCCTTGGGGATAGAGGGTTTCCAAGTCTCCTACCCCTACACTCTGCTTGGATCACCAATAAGGTAGGTGAGCAAGGGTATTCTACAATGAGGCCCGACAGCCGCAGCTGGTTTACCCCCACCGCTTCATCAAATGACACCTCCCCTCACACCCGTCCATCACAGTTCACTGAGCTAGCAGGTGCGAGCAATCCCTTTGGGCCACGTAATATATGCACAATCTTCCTCCACTCATTCCTATCTCTTGCACGCACTCTTCCCTGTTCCACTGACATTCCACGTGCATTCAGTGCTCTTTCCACGCCATCCATCCATCTCATTCTAGGTCGCCCTCTTAACCTAACTCCAATCACTTCTGCACTCCACACTCTCTTCACTAATCGTTCATTACTCATCCTATCCATGTGTCCAAGCCATCTTAACACTTTCTGATCTAAGCTATCCGACAGCTTCATTCCAACACCCGTTCTCTGCCTGACATCCTCATTTCTTACTCTATCTATTCTAGATACACCAATCATACCTCTCAAACACCTCACCTCCATTACATTCAACTTGTTTCTTTCATCCTCTCTTGCATTCCAAGTCTCTGCTCCATACAATGCTGTCGGTACAATCACACCTTCATATATCCTTCTCTTTGCATTCATTCCCAAATATCTATTTCTCATTACACTTTTCAACCCACCTAGACATTTACTAGCTTCCATCACTCTGTGATTTACCTCTACATCCACTCGTCCACTCCTTGATACATGTGACCCCAGATATTTAAAACTCTCAACTTCTTCAAGCAACTCCCCATTTACTCCTACAGTCAATCTGCCAACATTAACACTCCTCGTGCATTTCATGACTTTTCTTTTACCAATATTCATGCATAACCTCCTTCTTTCACACACACTAATTAACTCAGTCACCAAATGATCCAATTAATTTTCAGTATCAGCCACCAGTACAGTATCATCCACAAATAGCAACTAACTCAATTTACACAACCTTCCCTCCTCATCCACTAGTTTCAAGCCTCTGTCTAATACTCTTTTCTTTACTTCCGTAACCACTCCATCCATATACACATTAAACAAACATGGCGACATTACACAACCTTGACGTAACCCAACATTCATCTCAAACCAATCATCCATATTCCTCTCACGCATGTTGTACTATTCATATAAAAACTCTTCACCGCATTCAACAAACTTCCACTTATTCCATACATTTGCAACACCCTCCACAACCCCTCTCTATCAAACCTGTCATATGCTTTCTCTAAATCCATAAAGGCCCAAAAAGTGTCCCTACCTTTCTCCCAGAACTTCTCACACACCTATCTTACCGCAAACACCTGATCCACACATCCTCTTCCTTTCCTGAACCCACACTGTTCTTCCCCAATCAATCTCTCAGTACCTTCCCTAATTCTCTCTATTAACACTCTTTCATACACCTTACCAACTACACTCAACAAACTAATTCCCCTAAAACTACTACACTCATACTTATATCCCTTCCCTTTGTAAAGTGGAACTACACATGCACTCCTCCAATCAACTGGGACCCTCCCTTTCCTGGAATATACATTCAACAACCTAACTAACCATCCATTCTACTAATTGATCAACACCTTTTGACAAGCATTCAGCATGACACCCATCTATCCCTGATGCTTTACGTGTTTTCGTTGCTCTCAATACTAAATATACCTCCTCTTTTGTTATTTTTCTATCATTCTCATCACCTAACATTGGCATTCTCCATTCGTTTTCCACAGCCACAATCCCTGCCTCTCTATCATCTTCCTCAATTAGCAGGTTCTTGAAATATACAGCCCATCTCTCTTTCACCTTTATTTCATCCACTAGCAATTTCCCATCTGTTCCTTTCACTCTCTCCTCCCTACCACATTCACCTTTCCTCACTCTTTTCACTTCCTTCCAAAACATCTTTGTATTCCTTTCAAAACTCTCAGACAAGCATCTGCCCCACTTTACATCTGCTTCTCTCTTTGCCTCCCTCACCACGTGCTTTGCTAACCTCCTCTTTGCACAATACCTTTCATACGTCTCTACATTACCTACCTGCAGCCATACCTCGTAAGCCCGCTTCTTTTCAGCCACTACTGCACTCACCTGCTCATTCCACCATTCACTACCTTTCCTTTTACTTCCACCAGTTAGGTTCCATCCACACACTGCCTCGGCACACTTCATAACCTCCTTCAAACAGTTAAAGAGTATAATACACAATAAAGGCGACGTAGGTCGGTCAGAGGTATAAATTCTACCAAGTATTACAGACGTGCAAGGAAAGCAGAATCTTAATAATCGCATTTATTTTTATTTTTACCTAAGCAAATTTCATTTTGAAGTGGATAACAGCTGTTGCCGATAATGTTCATCTATTATTAAAATGAAAATTTTGGCATAGGAGCACCTTAATGTCAGTTTACAGTCTCTCTCTCTCTCTCTCTCTCTCTCTCTCTCCTCTCTCTCTCTCTCTCTCTCTCTCTCTCCTCTCTCTCTCTCTCTCTCTCTCTCTCTCTCTCCTCTCTCTCTCTCTCTCTCTTCTTCTTCTTCTTCTTCTTCTTCTTCTTCTTCTTCTTCTTCTTCTTCTTCTTCTTCTTCTTCTTCTTCTTCTTCTTCTTCTTCTTCTTCTTCTTCTTCTTCTTCGAGTTATATGGTTTTAGAAAGTTTTCTCATCACGAGAATTCTCTTGGAAAATATCATAAAGATTTCGACCATACATACTCACACATCACAAAATATTTCCTAGAGAATCATTAGTTTCTATTTGAAAAAGTAATAACATTAAGTTGAAGAGAATACTATACGTCCTTTGATGAGGTACCAGATAACAGTTATAAGAACTAAGTAAATAAAATGTATAAAGAAGGTAAACTAGTTTTTCAAATTAAGACTGCTAATATCAGAGGAGAGAGAGAGAGAGAGAGAGAGAGAGAGAGAGAGAGAGAGAGAGAGAGAGAGAGAGAGAGAGAGAGAGAGAGAGAGAGAGAGAGAGAGAGAGAGAGAGAGAGAGAGAGAGAGAGAGAGATAATATATAATTTATATATTTGAAATATTAGAAAATAATATTTTGATATATACCTTCTTATGAAGTCTAAGATCTTAAGAGGGTATATGAGTGAATCAGAGGATATAAAGAGCAATATCTCTCTCTCTCTCTCTCCCTCTCTCTCTCTCTCTTTGGGAAAACATGAGTCATAAAGAGCAACTCTACCAGTAACTTATGTACGATAAATTCTTTTACCGTTCTGGTGATTTTATAATTTATTAGCATGGAGGCACTCATCATCGACTCCCAATAATCTTATTCTTGGTTGACAGGATCAATGGGAGAATCTTTGTAGATATATGAGACTTTGAATTAGTTCTTGTCATGTGTATCCAACAACTCTGTGTTTCCCTGAGTATTGAAAAATTCGACTGAATGGGATGGAGATAGGGAAATGGAAAATACCCCCTCTGTATTGTATTCCGGTTGAGAGCCGTAAGACAATACAGTGGGTATAGAGAGGCATTGAGGGGTATGTTGCGGTTGTATGAAATGAATGAAGTTTTTTGAATGAAGTCAAGACATTTAACATGAACAGTAGAGATGTGTGAGAGTCGGGAATGGCATAAGTCATTGGGATGAGGTGAATGTGGGCTTACGTAAAGGTTATGTAATGTTGCCATGGTTGTTTATTGAGCATATGGACTGGATGGCAATGAAGTAAATGAAGGTGTACTTTTTTTTATGATTGTGACACCGGGACAGGCAGAAACTGCCATCATCAATAAAGGCCCGGGCACGAGAAAATACCGAGACGAAGGAAAAGAAAAAGTTTAAGGACAAGGAAGAGATGAGATAATATCACACAAAGAAAAACGACAGACAGAAAAAAAACAGTCAAAGTTCAGAGGACCCACAGATATGGAGGACTAGGCTCTGAGATGACGATAGATCTGCTTTTTGAAGGATGAAAGGTCTTAAGAATTAGGAAAGACAGAAGGAGGAAGAGAGTTCCAGAGTCTGGAGGTTGATGGGAAGAATCAGTCGCTGCACCGACCGACCAATCCGTGAGCTACAAATCTCCACACAGTACCTGTGAGATGAGGCCGCTTGGCGAGTGTTACGAGGCCTTGGCAGTGGGGGAGGGATGCAACGCGCCAATTCATCAGAGCAGCGATGGGAGTAGTAGCAACAGAAAAACGAAAGGGGAGATACCTTATGGCAAAGAGAGAGAGAATACAGATTAGAAGTAAGAGAAGGACCATTAATGAGTATGACAGCCTTAGATTCAACCCTATCAAGAAGATGAGTATAAGAAGAAGCACCCCAGATGTGTGAGCAGTATTCTAAGCAGGGACGGATAAGACCTTTATAAATTCTAAGTAACTGCAAAGAGTAAATGTAATGACGAAAACGAAACAAAACTCTCAATTTTTTGGATGAAGATCTAGAAATTTGGATTATGTGATTCCTCCAAGACAAGTTAGAGGCTATATGGATTCCTAATATATTGATAGAGTTGAGAGGGTAATTCTGTTAGTTTCGAAGATAACAGGGTTATCAGGAGGAGAAGAAGATAAAGAGATAGCCAGAAACTGTCTTGGAAGCATTCAAGTTGACTAAATTTTGAGTGCCCCACCCAGATACTATCTGCAAATCGGAATTAAGAGTAAAAGAAAGAGTGATACGAGACTGATTACGAGTAACAGATGAAGGTTGTGAAGAAAAGGTAGAGGAAAAGTGAAGGATAGAATCATCAGCAAAGGCATGAAGAAGAAAGGAAGATGGGGATTGTAGAAGATCATTGATGAAGAGAAGGAACAGAGTAGGTGAAAGAACAGAGCCCTGTGGAACACCATTGGTAACAGAGAAAGGGCTAGATATCGTGACATCAACAACTACAGATATAAAACCGTCAGTAAGAAAACTGGAAATCAGAGAACAGATAGAAGGGGTGAAGCCATAGGCAGGGAGTTTGGCCAACAGAGCCTTGTGCCAGACTCTGTCAAAAGCCTTAGAGATATCAAGGGCGATGACAAAAGATTCCCTAGTTCCTCAGAGAAGATGACCATACATAAGTAAGATAGGACAGGAGATCACCAGTGGATCTTGCCTTGCGGAAGCTGTGCTGGTGATTGGAGATAAGTGAGTTAGATTCAAGGCGTTTCAAGAAGTGAACATTGAGCAAAGTTTCGAAAACTTCAGCAATAGAGGAGGTAAGGGCGATAGGTCGGTAGTTTGAAGGAATAGAGCAGTCACCCTTCTTAGGAATAGGTTGAACTACAACATGCTTCTAAGATGAAGGAAAGATACTGGTTGACAGAATGAGGCGAAAAAGACGGCAAACCACGGCAGCCAGTTCATCTGCAAACTCCTTAAGGAACTTTGCAGAGATACCATCGGGACCAGATGCCTTGTTCGTCTTTAGCGAGCGAGTGGGAGAGCAAGCTACAGAACCATCAGAACGAATGAGAGGGGGAAAGCTTGAGTTACAGAAATTTTTGGAGAGGTTTTTGGCTAAGGACCAGAAGCATTTGTCAGTGGGAGAGGAGTTAACTTCATCAACTTTCCTTCTTATAAAGGAAGCCTTAGACCTTCGAATCTGAGCAGTACAGAGATTCCTAGCTACAATAAAAGCAGAGCGAGTTAAATCGGAAGGAGAGGCTTGGTAAGATCGGTGTGCCCGATTCCTAAGCAGAGGCTTGAAATTAGTGGCAAGAATGGAAGGTTGTGGAAAGTGAAACAATGGTCATTCGCAGATGAAAAACTAGTGGCTGATTATGAGGACTGAAGTATTTGACGACTGAGTTTGCAAGGGTGTGTGAGAGAAGGAAGTTGCAGGTGAAAATTGGTAAAAGTAAACTCATGAGATTCAAGGAGAGTGTTAATGTTGGCAGATTGAATGGGGAGTTGCACAACGAAGTAGGACTTTAAATGTCTGTAGTAGCATATGGCAGGTAATGGATGAGTGGATGTGGAGGTAAGTCACTAAGTGAAGAAAGCGAGTAAATGTCTAGATGGATTGAAAAATATGATGAGAAATAAGTGTTTAGGAATGAATGCAAAAATAAGGATATATGAAGGTGTGTATGAGCGGACAGTATTGTATGGAGTAGAGACTAGAATACAACAGAGTATGAAAAGAACAAGTTGAAAGTAATGGAGATGAGGTGTTTGAGAAGTATGATTGGCGTGTCTAGAATAGAGTGAAGAATGAGGAGGAGAGGCAGAGAACAGGTGTTGAAAGAAAGCTATTAGATAAGTTAGATCTGGTTGTATTGAGTTAGTCCAGACATATGGAAAGAATGAAAGATGTGCGACTATCAAAGACAGTGTGGAGTGCAGGAGTGGTTACAGTAAGGCCAAAAGGAAGTCTTAGAATGTGACGGAGGGATATCGTGGAAAGAGCATTGGACGAACGTGAAATGTCAGTGGAGCAGGGAAGAACGTGTGCAAGACATAGGAATAAGTGGAGGAAGATTGTATATAGGCAACACGGGCCAAAGAGATTTCTCGCATCCGGCTGTCGAGCCTAAAGACAGAGTATACTTGCCCATCTACCCTGTGGAAGATACAGGCAGGATGTTGGGTGAAGGAAATACAGGATTTATCTGTTGTTTAATGTTTTCTAGATAATCTCAATATTATGGAGGAATTTCAGTAGGTCATTAGAGAAACTCCAGTAAAATACTAACTTTACAGGTTTTCGAAAGTTTGAAACATGAAGTTATTGAAGTTGCCATCACACCAAAACCATTGGGAAAACGTCGACTCTAAATCACTTAATATTTTACATCCATTCTTATATGAGGCGACATCCTAGAAAAATTCCAGTTACGAGTCAGTGTAACAGACAATGCCAAGTGGCCTCACATTATATACACAGATCTAGAGAATAATATGCCCTACCTAAGTAAACATTTGCATAATACTACAAGCCTCCCTTATAAAGAGCATACATATAATTTTCCATGGCTAATATATGTATTCACCAACATACAATAGCAACGAGCTTTTGTCATTTGCAGTTATTGTTGGTCCTTGCATTGTTGAAAAAGAGTAAACATCCTTTTTCTATTATGTCACGGATATTATATTTATGAGAAAAATGTTATACACATAACTATGTGCAACAACAATAATCTCATATTCTTGAAATAATTTATCATACTAATGAAGACAAAGACATTAATAACGTCACTCTCTCGTTGCTCATTAACCTCCCTTCTGCGAATTTATCC
>JAXCGZ010007665.1:65000-67500 GCA_037179515.1 Halocaridina rubra
AACCTCGCTCGTGGCTTCATTTTAGCATTTAATTCAATTCCCAATCTCATTCGGGCCATGAAATAACCAATTAAGCACATTACATATGTGAAAACATGAATCATTGACTTAGTAATCATAAGTCCTAGGTTCGAGTCCGGTCGGGGTAAAAAATGATTCATGTTTTCACATATGTAATGTGTTTAATTGGTTATTTCATGGCCCGAATGAGATTGGGAATTGAATTAAATGCTAAAATGAAGCCACGAGTGAGGTTGGGGAATCTGTAATATGAACATAGTGACATTCAGTTAGAATGCGTTCATTCCTAAGTATAGCAGATATAAGCTATAAGATTGGATTCCTATTAACCTTCTGTGGTGTAGTGGTAGCGCCTTGACTTAGTAATCATAAGTCCTAGGTTCGAGTCCCGGTGGGGGTAAAAAATGATTCATATATATATATATATATATATATATATATATATATATATATATATATATATATATATATATATATATATATATATATATATATATTAACATGTGAAAACATGAGTCATATTTTACACTGACCGGAACTTGAACCTAGGACACATCATTACTGTGCCAAGGCGGTACTAACTGTGATGAAGACCTTCTGTTGTGTAGTTGGCAGCGCCTTGCCACAGTAATAATGTGTCTTAGGTTCGAGTCCCGGTCAGAGTAAAATATGATTCATATATATATATATATATATATATATATATATATATATATATATATATATATATAAATATATATTTATTTATATATATATATATATATATATAATATATATATATATATATATATATATATATATATATATATATATATATATATATATATATATATATATATATATATATATATATATATATATATATATATATATATATATATATATATATATATATATATATATATATATATATATTAACACGTGAAAACATGAATCATATTTTACACCGACCGGGACTCGAACCTAAGACACATCATTACTGTGCAAAGGAGCTACCAAGTGTGGAGAAGACCTTCTATAGTGTAGTTTTCAGCGCCTTGGCAAAGTAATTATGTGTCTTAGGTTCGAGTCCTGGTCAGGGTAAAATATGATTCATATATATATATATATATATATATATATATATATATATATATATATATATATATATATATATATATATATATATATATATATATATATATATATATATATATATATATATATATATATATATATATATATATATATATATATGAGAGAGAGAGAGAGAGAGAGAGAGAGAGAGAGAGAGAGAGAGAGAGAGAGAGAGAGAGAGAGAGAGAGAGAGAGAGTTCGCAGGCTCGATTCTTGACAAAGGAGGAAGCTTATTTGAATAATAAAAATAATAATAACTATAATTTTACCTAAAAGCAGACAAGCCTTTAATGTGAGAGTTGAAATTCGATTCATTGTGATCGGTCATGTATATTAATTCACAATGCTACGAAAAAATAGTTGCTAAGATAATAATCATTTATACCTAAAGTAGGTCCTGGACTGAGAAAAAGCTGAATGAAAATTCAGGCTCTTTTCATGCTCGTGGTTCATCCACCAGTGTTGCCAGATCTTCCGTAGTTCTAATCTCACTTCAGCATTCAGCAAGCAATATAAAGTTGCAACGAAATATCCCTGTAATGAAGGAAATACGGGCATAAATAAATAAATAAATATAAACATATATATATATATATATATATATATATATATATATATATATATATATATATATATATATATATATATATATGAAAACATATATACTACTACATATATTCCCTGGCTTTTAAGAGAGAGAGAGAGAAAAAAAAATTAATATATATACATACATACATATACCTTGGCTGTTTCCCCCTTTAATTGGGGGGTAGCCGAATATATATATATATATATATATATATATATATATATATATATATATATATATATATATATATTACATGGGAAGGAGAAGGAATTGCTAATTATCAAAGTACAAAAACGATTCTTATTAAAGAAAAATTACCTTTGAAGAAGTAGAAGTAGCAAATAGGTTTCACAACTCTCTGACAACACTAATTAGCTCTATTTGTAATTACCTTTGCATACTAATGAAATCCCTATGTTCGGTTCCTGGCAAGGGTCAATCACATCATCAAATGTTCTTTGTCCCTTTTACAGCGTTGTTCTGACTTTATGACAATATTACTTTCCAGGGGAAATAAGACCCCAGGTTTCCCAGCCTCCCCCCTACCCTCTAAATTGACTTTTCTGAGGTGGAGCGAACACATTTACACTAAATCACAATGCTCAAGTGTAAAATCATTATGACTGTTCACTACAACTGTTATTTTAAATGAAAATCATAATTAGCCGGCACATAACTAGCCTCAAATTTAACCATATTTAGCTTCCATCTTTGTGAAGTGTTCTCTATAGTTTCTCTTTTAAATTAAATAGTATGCTATATAAGGGATACGGC
>JAXCGZ010007665.1:70000-75000 GCA_037179515.1 Halocaridina rubra
CTACCTCCTCGCTTAGCCAATTCCAATTATCAACTACTCTTACACTGAAAAAGTATTTCCTTACATCCTGCAAACAAGTTTTCTTACGAAGCTTCAAACTATGACCTCTAGTTCTAGAGCCAGCCATATCGAAATATCGATCCCTATCCACTCTATCATAACCATGAAGGAATTTAAAGACTGTCACCATATCCCCCCTTACTCTTCTAGCTTCGAGTGATGGCAAGTCTAATTCCCTCAGCCTCTCATCATAACCGAGATTACGTATTTCTGGCACCAGTTTCGTGGCATGTCTTTGAACTTTTTCAAGCTTAGCTATGTGCTTTTTCAAGTGCGGATTCCAAAAGGGGGCTGCATATTCGAGTTTTGGCCTCACATAGGTTACATAAATATTTCTGAACATTTCCTTGTCCATGTGCCTGAAGGCTACCCTTACATTTGATAAGAATGCATATGCTGCCCTTACTACGCCATTTATATGTATTTCTGGAGACAAATCTGCCAGTATGTTTACTCCTAGATCTCTCTCATTTTCTGTCTCTTGAAGTTGTACTCCAGCCACCGAGTAGTCAAGCTTGGGCCTTCTTGCACTTGTACCCATTCTCATTACCTTACATTTTGAAGTATTGAATTTCATTAGCCACTTTTCTGACCACTCATGCAGATTATTTAGATCCTCCTGAAGTTCTCTACCATTGTTCTCGTTTTTTACTTTCTTCACAATCTTTGCATCATCTGCAAACATATTCATGAATGAATTTACAGACTCTGGTAGGTCATTTACATATACAAGGAACAAAAGTGGCCCTAAAACTGAACCCTGTGGAACTCCACTACTAACTCTTCTCCATTCAGACACTGAGTGTCTTACTCTAACCCTCTGTTCCCTTCCTTCAAAGTAAGTTTTTATCCATTCCAAGACATTTCCACCTATTCTAGCCATTGATTGCAGCTTCCTAATAAGTCTCCCATGTGGAACAGTGTCAAACGCTTTCTGGAAGTCTAGGAATATGCAATCTGCCCAGCCCTCTCTTTCCTGTAAGATTTGGCTTACCTCATCGTAAAATTCTAATAAGTTTGTTACTGTTGATCTTCCTTCTCTGAAGCCATGTTGCCTCACTGACAAAAAGTTGAAGGATTCCAAGTGAAGAGAGATATGTTTCCTTAGTAGTTTCTCCATAACTTTGCAAACTATGCTGGTCAAGGAAACTGGTCTATAGTTCAGAGCCGTATCCCTCCTTCCCTTTTTGAAGATAGGTATCACATTTGCTTGTTTCCAGCATCTTGGAATCTCCCCCGACTCCAGTGACTCCTTAAATATGATACTTAGTGCCACTGATATTGTGATTGCGCATTTATTAAGCACATGAGGGGATATGTCATCAGGACCTGTAGCTTTATGAACATCTAAATCCATCAGCGCTTTGCATACCTCTGTGGCTGTAAGGTTGATGTTCTCTAATACCGGCCCTTGAGCTTCTATCACTGCAATCTGAGGGGGTGGGGTATTTTCTACTGTAAATACTGACTGAAACTCCTTGTTCAATTCTTTGCAGATCTCTTCGTCCGTCTCAGTGATGCTTCCATCCGCTCTCTTTAGCCTTAAAACCTGTTCTTTTACCTTCAGTTTTCCTCTGATAAAGCTGTGGAAAAGCTTGGGATTTTCTTTAGCCTTCCTGGTGATGTCCCTCTCATAATCTCTCTCTGCCTCTCTCCTTTTACTTAGGTAGTCATTTCTTGCTCTTTTGTAGGTTTGCCAGGCATTTATGTTTTTTCTCCTCCTATACCTTTTCCAGCATTTGTCTCTCCACTCCTTAGCTCTTTTACACCCATTATCGAACCATTTCTCTCTGGCATGAATTACACCTACTTTGGTGACAGGTATGCAGCAATCTACTATCTTCCCATATTTCTCACAATAGATGTCATACATTTCTTGTACAGATTTGTTGTAAAATAAGGTTCTCCAGTCAATAACTGCAAAAAGCTCATTTATTTTGATGTAATCTCCTTTCGGATAGTTCCTCCTCATGTCCTCAGTGCCTCTACTCTCAGGAAGAATGTCTTCAATGATATACTCCATCAACAACACACAGTGGTCACTCTTTCCAATTGGTGGTTCATACTCAATATTTTCAATATCCAACACATTATCTGTGAACACTAGATCAAGTAGTGATGGCTCATCCCCACCCCTGGCTCTTGTTGGTTCCATTACATGTTGGTGTAGGAAATTCCCTTGTACGCAATCTAGGAATCTTGCCCCGAATGAGTCCTCACCACTGTGTGGGTCAAGATTTATCCAATCTATCTCTTTATGATTAAAGTCTCCCATAATCAAAATCCTACATTTTTTCTCCCGCGCCATGTTAACAACTGAGTTTATGACTTCAATCGTACCTATATGACTTTCCTCATAAATTTCAAGCCAATTTTGGTTCCTTGGTGGGTTGTATACAACAGTTATTATAATGCTCTCTGACCCAGTATTTATGCGAGCAACAATAAATTCCCTGAACTCACTTTCTATAGCCAAGTTTATTTCTTCAACTTGAATCCTCTCACTTATGAGCAGTGCTATCCCTCCACCAGTCCTCTCAGATCTTTCGACCCTTAGTATTCTGAAGCCCTTAGGAAAAACTGTGACACTGTTTATGTCCTCACTCAACTTAGTCTCTGTAATTGCTACTATATCTGCCTTACTGTTGTGAATCCTATCTTTTAATTCTACTGCCTTACCAGCTAATCCATCAGCATTTGTGTATAACAATCTTAATGAGGCCCCATCCCCTGATGTGTGTGTGTGTGTGTGTGTGTGTGTGTGTGTGTGTGTGTGTGTGTGTGTGTGTGTGTGTGTGTGTGTGTGTGTGTGTGTGTGTGTGTGTGTGTGTGTGTGTGTGTGTGTGTGTGTGTGTGTGTGTGTGTGTGTGTGTGTGTGTGTGTGTGTGTGTGTGTGTGTGTGTGTGTGTGTGTGTGTGTGTGTGTGTGTGTGTGTGTGTGTGTGTGTGTGTGTGTGTGTGTGTGTGTGTGTGTGTGTGTGTGTGTGTGTGTGTGTGTGTGTGTGTGTGTGTGTGTGTGTGTGTGTGTGTGTGTGTGTGTGTGTGTGTGTGTGTGTGTGTGTGTGTGTGTGTGTGTGTGTGTGTGTGTGTGTGTGTGTGTGTGTGTGTGTGTGTGTGTGTGTGTGTGTGTGTGTGTGTGTGTGTGTGTGTGTGTGTGTGTGTGTGTGTGTGTGTGTGTGTGTGTGTGTGTGTGTGTGTGTGTGTGTGTGTGTGTGTGTGTGTGTGTGTGTGGTGTGTGTGTGTGTGTGTGTGTGTGTGTGTGTGTGTGTGTGTGTGTGTGTGTGTGTGTGTGTGTGTGTGTGTGTGTGTGTGTGTGTGTGTGTGTGTGTGTGTGTGTGTGTGTGTGTGTGTGTGTGTGTGTGTGTGTGTGTGTGTGGGGCCAGGGGTAAAATATGATTCATGTTTTCACTTATGCCACCATACTGATTGAGGCACTACGGCAGCTAAAAATATGCATATTATGACCCAGCCAGATCAAGCTAGCACTTTACAGTCGGACTTTTACATCAAGCCATTACAGTTGCATGTGGAAGTTTAAGCATTTACATTTACATGAAACGGTGATATTAACCACATTGTTATCAAAGAAAGAGTTTTTAGACACGCACTTGCATCGCAATCTACAAAATCAAGCCACCAAACCGAATGAGCCACTACAGTGCATGAAAATCTACGTCCAACAGTAAATGGTTGAAGAAAAGCGAACGATGGGAAAGTGCTTGCTTGATCGGCCTGGGTCATGATATGCAGATTTTTGTCAGCTGTAGTGGCTCAGTTGGTATAGTGGAATGATTCTAGTTTTCAACGTGAGTTCCAGTCCCCCGAGGATCAAAAGAGATTTTCTTGAATATAGTGTGTGTGTATGTGTGTGTGTGTGTGTGTGTGTGTGTGTGTGTGTGTGTGTGTGTGTGTGTGTGTGTGTGTGTGTGTGTGTGTGTGTGTGTGTGTGTGTGTGTGTGTGTGTGTGTGTGCGTGCGTGTATATATATATAATATATATATATATATATATATATATATATATATATATATATATATATATATATATATATATATATATATATATATAAATATATATATTATATATATATATATATATATATATATATATATATATATATATATATATATATATATATATATATATATATATATATATTAACACTGAACTGTTAGCATAAAGTCTAAAATGGTAGGAAAAACCTATTAAATAAACCAACGAAAAAATACATATAAAAAATTAGGGTCACGAACTTAACAAGTACTTTATATATATATATATATATATATATATATATATATATATATATATATATATATATATATATATATATATATATATATATATATATATATTCATTTATGTTTTATTTAATGGGCTTTTCCTACCATATATATGTATATATATATATATATATATATATATATATATATATATATATATATATATATATATATATATATAGTGTGTGTGTGTGTGTGTGTGTGTGTGTGTGTGTGTGTGTGTGTGTGTGTGTGTGTGTGTGTGTGTGTGTGTGTGTGTGTGTGTGTGTGTGTGTGATTACCTAATTGTGTTTACGGGAAAGAGCCCAAAGCTCGTATCTTCCCGTCTCCTGATCGGTTCCATTTTATACTTAGTGATACTTATCATACCTGTCCTTAAAACTACCTCCTCGCTTAGCCAATTCCAATTATCAACTACTCTTACACTGAAAAAGTATTTCCTTACATCCTGCGAAGAAGTTTTCTTACGAAGCTTCAAACTATGACCTCTAGTTCTAGAGCCAGCCATATCAAAATATCAATCCCTATCCACTCTATCATAACCATGAAGGAATTTAAAGACTGTCACCATATCCCCCTCACTCTTCTAGCTTCGAGTGATGGTAAGTCTAATTCCCTCAGCCTCTCATCATAACTGAGATTGCGTATTTCTGGCACC
>JAXCGZ010007665.1:80000-82500 GCA_037179515.1 Halocaridina rubra
AATTTACATAATGAATATTCAAAGATTCAAAGTGTCATTCATAAAATCTGCCACAGAAAGTCGACTACAATCTTGTTATGGAAGTTTTTAGAACATTAATCAAGATGAAACACAACATTCGAGGTTCATTTACATGGGAGAGCCGCGAGTACATCGTTCACAGAATTACTCACTTTCAAATGATATCAAACAATTCAATTTGTATCTTGAATTGCCTATGAATTTTGATGACAGTCCTGCGTTGTGAGTTACTGAGGATATTGTTTTAAGATGAACATTATGATATGATATTGATATTCATGAAGGTGAGAAAGGGCTTTTGATATTCACATAAGTTATTATCTGTTCCTTTGTAACTTATACGATTAACGTCTTCTACACGTGTTATATAAATTGAAAGAATAGAGATTCTGAACTGTTTGGTGAAATCTTTACTAAATTATCCTTGGTCGCGTAACTATTCTGAATACAAAATCTCCTACGCAGTGAATTAAATTACTATAAAAAAACTATGATAAGACCGCATCGTATCGTAAAAATATATCTACAAAGAACTCTGCTCCATGATAACATCATTTACAGAAAGCATTATATTCACAATGCCAGCACATATGTCACCAATACCTTTAGTGATGTATGTTTGATTTATGATAGATGTTTATCCACTTAAGGCCCGATTTCTTAAACAGTGTAAACCTAGGATACCATATTGTTAGTTAGCTAGACACACAAATGGATTTCATAAACGCATCTGACGCGGTTCTGTGTATGGCTAGGAACCCGTACGGGATCCTAGCCATACACAGAACTGCGTCAGATGCGTTTATGAAATCCATTTGTGTGTGTCTAGCTAACTAACAATATGGTATCCTAGGTTTACACTGTTTAATAAATCGTACCTTAAGTGGATAAAAATCCATCATAAGTCAAACATACTTCACTAAAGGTATTGCTGACATATGCGTTGGCCTTGTGAATATATTGCTCTCTGAAAATGACATTTCCAAAATGCAGATAGTGAAAATTATAAGACTATTAAATATGTAAGTAAAAGGAGAACCAATTTTTTTTTCATAGTAAAAAGAAAAATCAACCAATCAGTAACTTTGACTGGATATTATTCAAGAAGAATAAATACTTGAGAATTGTTATTAAGAAAATCTAATAATTCTTTTTCTCCACTAATCTTTGTGAGAGGCAAGTAGCTCCATTTCATTTTAAGTTTTTTTTTTTTTAAAGAGAGGTTATTGCTTTCTAAAATTTTAGTGTATAATCAGTGAAGTAATAAATGAAGAACTATATCACGAGATATATTTACGATCTGATAAGTGATAGTTTCTATCAAAACTTAGCATAGTAGTAGTAGCTTATTGACAAACAAAATTAATTTTTTTGTTTTACAATACAATGAATTACAAAGACAATAAAAACCAATAATCAAAAAAATGAAGATATCAACAATATCAGATTGATTAAAAACAAAGTACTTCACTGACCACTTAAAGTGTGCAAACACGTATTTTCGTTTTTATGTACAAAATACAGTAAAGAATTTAAATGGAAATGGAGGGGGTACTAGAAAGGATGAGGAAGGTGTGGAAAGTACAGTTCTATTCGAGAGAAGAAACTATATTGCAACCATGTGTGTACTTTAGGAAACAGAATAGAATACTATTCTCTTTCATCAAATATTTAGGAATTACATAGGATGTATACCATAAATGGTATGACTAACAAACTCCAAACTGAGATAGGATGAGGAGAGCATCATGTGAATTGAAGAACTGAGATATGTCAGGAGAAATGACGAAGCAACTGGAAGCCTGAATGAAGGTGAAACCACAAGCCTTTCCAATTACAAACTATGGGAAAAAAATGATAGGAGATGGAATTATGAACAAAGGGCTGAATATGGAAAAAAGAATTCTCATGTTGCAACAAGGAAAGTGCATTGATTGTATAAGGATGAGATGGAGAGCATGAAGAGTATGAAAGAAAATGGTTTAAATATAGTGGAAAACCGATGATGAGAGAAAACAGTTGAAAGAACAAAACTTCACGACAAAACATATATTGTCTCTTCTAGGACTTCATTGCAGTCTGTCTGGTTAGCTATTCTGCATCTTTATTTCAAGCCTTGAGGTTGAATTCCAAGGGGGAAGACAAAGGAGGCACCCAAAAATTTAACGGGCTTTAAGAAAGGGCTGAGGAGATTGTAATAAGATAGACATGTTGAATGAGAATTAAAGTATTAACTACGTTACGCCAATTGTGACCAATATAGGCAACAAACTATTCAAAAGCATAATATACACATTTAGTATCCCAAAGCTGATAAAATCATAAACATTAAAAATCCAAATCCACAACACTGCACTTACGAAAATGCAAAGTTATATATATATATATATATATATATATATATATATATATATATATATATATATATATATATATATATATATATATATATATATATATATATATATATATATATATA
>JAXCGZ010007665.1:87500-95000 GCA_037179515.1 Halocaridina rubra
ATCTTGCCCTTCATAGTTTACCCTCCTAATAGAGCTAATTATCACAACCAATTTCACAAGTTCTACATTCTCATTCTACACGTTCTTTCTATATAGAGGCTAAAACTGGGTGTGTGCATTTTTATGCATACATACATACATACGTACGCTCGTACATACATACATACTAATGCACATATAGATACGTACAAATAGTTCGCGCAAGAACGTGTAAATTTTCTCCAACATGTACCATAAGAATTTCTCTAGTAAAAGTCAGTGTCCATCTCTTATAAGGGGACGCGAGATTCTTCAAAGGTTTACCCAACGAAGGCCCGTCAAAAGGACTTGAGGGATCTACAGCCAAGGGAAAATCCCTTGGTCACTAATGATCGCCCATTAACTTCAAATTGATAAAGACGGACAAATATGGTTACAAAACTTTTTTTAATACACTGATTCAGGGTGTAAAAATAAGAGGATAAATTAATTTAAAAGTTATACGAATATTTTACAAATATTTACTTCACAATATTACAAACTGCAAAATGATTCACATCATAGTTATAGGGAATACATATTGGACCGAAAGACAGAAATATTGCTTCACAATTTAATGTGGTAACCTCTATGAACTCAATACAGTTAGCGAGTACATCGGGGCAAGTATGAGATCCGTGATAGTATTTTATCTGGCATAGGAAAGGGGGCAAAACTGCCAGTACTTGCCCAGGAGCTGCATCTATAACGGCACTTACTTAATTACCTTATGTACGCAATGTTCTTTCAGTATTGTAATAATAAGGCTGAAAATAAAAAAAAACTGAATAAAATGATTTTAAACACCTAAAGCATTCCAATAGTCATTTATAAAATTCAATCTTTCTTTAAATATAGGAAAGGATTCAACTCGGGCAAATAAATACAATAGACACAAATACCCTCAGTATTTGGTGTTCATGCGCTATACATATGACACCTTCAAATTCGGCTTCTCACTTGAGGTATTACATATTTTAAGCTGCTTAGGAGAGAACTCCCTGCAAAAAAGCCTCCAATACGAAGTCTTGAATCAACTCCATATGTTTCGATTATTATATATGTAGATTATTATTGTTATTTCGGTGACAAAAATATAAGGGCAATAATGACCCTAACTGTAGTGTAGTCGCCGTGGCTCAGTCGGTAGCGTCTCCGACTCTGAGGCGTCAGGTCGAGAGTTCGCGCCCCGTCACGGTCTGAGGTTAGCAAAGGCATGCACTCAGCGTAAGGATTACATCTGCCAAAACAAGTCCTTCGCAAGAAGGCAACCGTCCTAGCCCTTGGTTGATAAGGGAGTCCGTGACGTAAAACCGGGACCGGGACCAATGACCCTAACTGTAGTCCGGACTATTGAAATAAACTTCGCGGGCGGTATATATCTAATGGTGTACTCATTAAGTCTACTGAGTTAATTAAAAGGTCTCAACAGGACGAAAGTCGTTAACCTTTCCTTCCTAATACTGAGGTTTTGGAGAAAGACGCTACGCTAATCATCCAGGGAAGTTGTAGACAAGTTAAAAATAAAATCTTACACACACACAAACACACACACACACACACACACACACACACACACACACACACACACACACACACATATATATATATATATATATATATATAAATATATATATATATATATATATATATATATATATATATATATATATATATATATATATATATATATATATATATATATATATGTCTGTAAGTTGTATATATATATATATATATATATATATATATATATATATATATATATATATATATATATATATATATATATATATATATATATGTCTGTAAGTTTGTATATATATATATATATATATATATATATATATATATATATATATATATATATATATATATATATATATATATGTATATATATATATATATATATATATATATATATATATATATATATATATATATATATATATATATATGTCTGTAAGTTTGTATATATATATATATTATATATATATATATATATATATATATATATATATATATATATATATATATATATATATATATATATATATATATATATATATATATATATATATATATATATATATATATATATATATATATATATGTCTGTAAGTTTGTATATATATATATATATATATATATATATATATATATATATATATATATATATATATATATATATATATATATATATATATATATATATATATATATATATATATATATATATATATATGTGTGTGTGTGTGTGTGTGTGTGTGTGTGTGTGATTACCTAATTGTGATTACCTAATTGTGTTTACGGGAAAGAGCCCAAAGCTCGTATCTTCCCGTCTCCTCATCGGTTCCATTTTAGACTTAGTGATACTTATCGTACCTGTCCTTAAAACTATGGATTGAGATAGCATTAACTACCTCCTCGCTTAGCGAATTCCAATTATCAACTACTCTTACACTGAAAAAGTATTTCCTTACATCCTGCAAAGAAGTTTTCTTACCAAGCTTCAAACTATGACCTCTAGTTCTAGAGCCAGCCATATCGAAATATCGATCCCTATCCACTCTATCATAACCATGAAAGAATTTAAAGACTGTCACCATATCCTCCCTTTGCTCTTCTAGCTTCGAGTGATGGCAAGTCTAATTCCCTCAGCCTCTCATCATAACCGAGATTGCGTATTTCTGGCACCAGTTTCGTGGCATGTCTTTGAACTTTTTCAAGCTTAGCTATGTGCTTTTTCAAGTGCGGATTCCAAAAGGGGGCTGCATATTCGAGTTTTGGCCTCACATAGGTTACATAAATATTTCTGAACATTTCCTTGTCCATGTGCCTGAAGGCTACCCTTACATTTGATAAGAATGCATATGCTGCCCTTACTACGCCATTTATATGTATTTCTGGAGACAAATCTGCCAGTATGTTTACTCCTAGATCTCTCTCATTTTCTGTCTCTTGAAGTTGTACTCCAGCCACCGAGTAGTCAAGCTTGGGCCTTCTTGCACTTGTACCCATTCTCATTACCTTACATTTTGAGGTATTGAATTTCATTAGCCACTTTTCTGACCACTCATGCAGATTATTTAGATCCTCCTGAAGTTCTCTACCATTTTTCTCGTTTTTTACTTTCTTCACAATCTTTGCATCATCTGCAAACATATTCATGAATGAATTTACAGACTCTGGTAGGTCATTTACATATACAAGGAACAAAAGTGGCCCTAAA
Source organism: Halocaridina rubra (assembly GCA_037179515.1). Lineage (NCBI taxonomy): Eukaryota > Metazoa > Arthropoda > Malacostraca > Decapoda > Atyidae > Halocaridina > Halocaridina rubra. The sequence goes on from JAXCGZ010007665.1 coordinate 90,751, forward strand.
ACTGAACCCTGTGGAACTCCACTACTAACTCTTCTCCATTCAGACACTGAGTGTCTTACTCTAACCCTCTGTTCCCTTCCTTCTAAGTAAGTTTTTATCCATTCCAAAACATTTCCACCTATTCTAGCCATTGAGTGCAGCTTCCTAATAAGTCTCCCATGTGGAACAGTGTCAAACGCTTTCTGGAAGTCTAGGAATATGCAATCTGCCCAGCCCTCTCTTTCCTGTAAGATTTGGCTTACCTCATCATAAAATTCTAATAAGTTTGTTACTGTTGATCTACCTTCTCTGAAGCCATGTTGCCTCACTGACAAAAAGTTGAAGGATTCCAAGTGAAGAGAGATATGTTTCCTTAGTGGTTTCTCCATAACTTTGCAAACTATGTTGGTCAAGGAAACTGGTCTATAGTTCAGAGCCGTATCCCTCCTTCCCTTTTTGAAGATAGTTATCACATTTGCTTGTTTCCAGCATCTTGGAATCTCCCCCGACTCCAGTGACTCCTTAAATATGATACTTAGTGCCACTGATATTGTGTTTGCGCATTTTTTAAGCACATGAGGGGATATGTCATCAGGACCTGTAGCTTTATGAACATCTAAATCCATCAGCGCTTTGCATACCTCTGTGGCTGTAAGGTTGATGTTCTCTAATACCGGCCCTTGAGCTTCTATCACTGCAATCTGAGGGGGTGGGGTATTTTCTACTGTAAATACTGACTGAAACTCCTTGTTCAATTCTTTGCAGATCTCTTCGTCCGTCTCAGTGATGCTTCCATCCGCTCTCTTTAGCCTTAAAACCTGTTCTTTTACCTTCAGTTTTCCTCTGATAAAGCTGTGGAAAAGCTTGGGATTTTCTTTAGCCTTCCTGGTGATGTCCCTCTCATAATCTCTCTCTGCCTCTCTCCTTTTACTTAGGTAGTCATTTCTTGCTCTTTTGTAGGTTTGCCAGGCATTTATGTTTTTTCTCCTCCTATACCTTTTCCAGCATTTGTCTCTCCACTCCTTAGCTCTTTTACACCCATTATCGAACCATTTCTCTCTGGCATGAATTACACCTACTTTGGTGACAGGTATGCAGCAATCTACTATCTTCCCATATTTCTCACAAAAGATGTCATACATTTCTTGTACAGATTTGTTGTAAAATAAGGTTCTCCAGTCAATAACTGCAAAAAGCTCATTCATTTTGATGTAATCTCCTTTCGGATAGTTCCTCCTCATGTCCTCAGTGCCTCTACTCTCAGGAAGAATGTCTTCAATGATATACTCCATCAACAACACACAGTGGTCACTCTTTCCAATTGGTGGTTCATACTCAATATTTTCAATATCCAACACATTATCTGTGAACACCAGATCAAGTAGTGATGGCTCATCCCCACCTCTGGCTCTTGTTGGTTCCATTACATGTTGGTGTAGGAAATTCCCTTGTACGCAATCTAGGAATCTTGCCCCGAATGAGTCCTCACCACTGTGTGGGTCAAGATTTATCCAATCTATCTCTTTATGATTAAAGTCTCCCATAATCAAAATCCTACATTTTTTCTCCCGTGCCATGTTAACAACTGAGTTTATGACTTCAATAGTACCTATATGACTTTCCTCATATATTTCAAGCCTATTTTGGTTCCTTGGTGGGTTGTATACAACAGTTATTATAATGCTCTCTGACCCAGTATTTATGCGAGCAACAAGAAATTCCCTGAACTCACTTTCTATAGCCAAGTTTATTTCTTCAACTTGAATCCTCTCACTTATGAGCAGTGCTATCCCTCCACCAGTCCTCTCAGATCTTTCACCCCTTAGTATTCTGAAGCCCTAAGGAAAAACTGTAACACTGTTTATGTCCTCACTCAACTTAGTCTCTGTAATTGCTACTATATCTGCCTTACTGTTGTGAATCCTATCTTTTAATTCTACTGCCTTACCAGCTAATCCATCAGCATTTGTGTATAACAATCTTAATGAGGCCCCATCCCCTGATCTTCTGTCATTATCTTCTTTATCTCCCCTTTGCCTGGAAGTATTCTGTAACGAAAATTTTTCTTCTCTTCTTCATTTCTTTCATCATTTAACCTTCTTGCCTCTTGCAACAAGTATTTGATCTTTCCCATCTCTTTCTGTGTTCTGTATCGTCTAATGAACACTTCTTTGCATTCTTGGAGGTCTTTTAGACTTTTTCTCAACAATATTTCCCTACATGTTTCCCCTCTCTCAAAGGTTACTTTTGTTGGTCTCGGCTTTCCTTCCCTCGAATATTTACCTAGTTGGTGTATGTTTACAATATCCTCAGGACCACATACTACTCCAAGCTTTCTTATCAGGTCTACAACGCTAGCTTTATTTTCTTCAAGTCTCCCCTGCCATGTTGGCTCCTGGGATTCACTTATGCCTGAGATTACCACTGTCTTCTCCTTATCAAGTGCCTGTCTGATGAGTGGGTTTGCCCTTTCCATCACAACGTCTTTCATTTTTTCGATTACTGTCTCTTTATAGTCAACTGTGTGTGTGTGTGTGTGTGTGTGTGTGTGTGTGTGTGTGTGTGTGTGTGTGTGTGTGTGTGTGTGTGTGTATGTGCATGTGTGTGTGTTTTGTACATGTACGTGAGTGCATATGTATGCCTGTGTACATATATATTTTAAGAACATAAGAACATAAGAATAGAGGACACTGCAACATGCCTACTGGCACACACGAGGCAGCTCCATTTTTGAATTGTATTTTCAGCATGTCTAACCTATTCTATTATACTCTACTTATTTATTCTATTTTTCTGTTTATGATTTTTCTAATAAGCACTAACCTATTCATGCCCACCCTACCTCTGTCATATGTCTATCTAATCTACATTTGAAGGTGTCTAAGGTATTGGTATTTACTATCCTACTAGGAAGCTTGTTCCATGCATCAGCTACTCTATTACCAAACCAATTTTTACCAATTTCCCTTCTGAACCTAAATTTATCAAGCTTAAATCCATTATTACGAGTTCTGGTTTGATCATGAATTTTTAAAACTTTATTAATATCTCCCTTGTTAATCCCTTTAAACCATTTATACACTTAGGAGTTTGACCTATTTTTTTTTACATGTGACTGTGATTTTGCTTTATGTAAAATTGTTTATATGCGGATAGGTTTGCTTTTACTATTGTTGGTTTTATTCTTTTGTATTTCTATGTATTTGTGTATGTCTTCATGATTGAATTCTTTTATTTATTATTTTGTACGTATGGTCATGTGTGTATGAGTATGTTTGCTTCTTTGCTGGTGTTTTATTTATATATATTGCTATGTAAGCATATACGTATGTCTTTGTTTGTATATATGTATATGTGTGTGCGTGAGCAAGAGTATGTAGGGGTTAATATATATATATATATATATATATATATATATATATATATATATATATATATATATATATATATATATATATATATATATATATATATATATATATATATATATATATATATATATATATATATATATATATATATATATATATATATATATATATACATATATATATATATATATATATATATATATATATATATATATATATATATATATATATATATATATATATATATATATATATATATATATATATATATATATATATATATATATATATATATATATATATATATATATATATAAATAGGGCCTCCATATCTTAATTATTTATCATTATTACTATTATTATTATTATTATTATTATTATTATTATTATTATTATTATTATTATTATTATTATTATTATTATTATAATTATTATTATTATTATTATTATTATTATTATTATTATTATTATTATTAGTTATTATTAATATTAATAGTATTATTATTATGCTTATTCTTATCATTATTATTACTATTATTATTATTATTATTATTATTATAATTATAATTATTATTATTATTATTATTATTATTATTATTATTATTATTATTATTATTATTATTATTATTATTATTATTATTAATCGTTTATGATTTAAGTCAATTATTGATTTAATTTTCCCTTTGCGAGTAGTGTGTTGGGATTATCGACTAACCCCGGCCGGTAATTAAGATCAATATCACTAAATCTGTTTTAAATTCCCTTGAATGACAGTTTTTCTTTTCACTGTTCTTGTTTGCAAGCTCTATCTCTTGGCAATGTACTTTGAGAAGGTGACCAGATAAGGTCACGAAGTTAATAAGTAATATATATATATATATATATATATATATATATATA
>JAXCGZ010007665.1:105000-117500 GCA_037179515.1 Halocaridina rubra
TGCAGAGTATATAATGAATTATGGTGTATGACTTCTAAGGTATTGAAGGAGGTCTGCAATTATGTTGCAGTTAAGCTTCTCTGTCAACTGCTCACTAGAGATATAATGTCACATAATACAATGAAAAGGTCTGAAAAGGTACGAATCGACATGACTTCAAGAGTTTGGATTACAATATGTGAAATTCGTCTTCGATATTAGGATTTATTTCTTACCTACAATATCTTTAAGCCAGTGCCATGAATATACTTGAAACTGTCCACAAAAACAATAAGAAGGCTAAGCTACGATAGTTATTTAAACGAATTACAAATACTGAACATGATCATTTAATCGTCAATTTAAAGACTGCGACTTGGGGCTAAATACAACCATACGCCATAATCTACTTCTCACATGGGCTGCTTTGTCTCCGTCGGGTGAATATATGAAAGGTTTAATAAATAAATAAAAAATTAAGGAAAAAAAAGCTCGAGAGGTTTACAATTTGAAAGATAAAGAACTTTGCTAAAGAAAAGCTATGTACGCCAACTACTGAAACTACGAGAGTTAGTTCCTTTCATTTTATTCTAGTTTATAGTAGTAGTAGTAGTAGTAGTAGTAGTAGTAGTAGTAGTAGTAGTAGTAGTAGTAGTAGTAGTAGTAGTAGTAGTAGTAGTAGTAGTAGTAGTAGTAGTAGTAGTAGTAGTAGTAGTAGTAGAAGTAGTAGTAGTAGTAGTAGTAGTAGTAGTAGTAGTAGTAGTAGTAGTAGTAGTAGTAGTAGTAGTAGTAGTAGTAGTAGTAGTAGTAGTAGTAGTAGTAGTAGTAGTAGTAGTAGTAGTAGTAGTAGAACAAGTAATAGTAGCGATAGGAGTAGTAGCAGTTTTAGCAAGGGTAAAAACGCCAATTATTTGTGTCATTAGCTGACACTGCTACTAAACATCATAAAAGAAAGAACGCAGGAAACAATAAAAAAAAGTCAGGCCTGAGAATTATCAGCACGATAATTAGCTTAGTTATTTCTTAATTGGACTCAAAGTGTACTGAAAAGAGTATTAAAAAAAAGAAGAAGAAAATAAGAGCACATACTAAAAATATAAAGAACCTTAGTCCTTATATTATATATATATATATATATATATATATATATATATATATATATATATATATATATATATATATATATATATATATATATATATATATATATATATATATATATATATATGGAAAAGGCATCAGAGAGAATTCCCAAACTTACGCAAGTCTCGAAGAAACACTATGCATTGAATATCCCCTTGAAGAGAGCATAGACAGAAGCATCTCCCATTGAGGTGATAAGTCTCTTCTCCAGAAATGAATCTTCAACATAAGATTCTCCAAGATTTGGTCTTGGTTTGATGCTTTCGAAAGCTTCAAGCCTCCATCGTCAGACAGTTAACCAAACACTGATGAGTAGGACCTTCCTGGAAAAAACACGACGGTTTTGAAACTCCGCTTCCACGGGGACCAAAATATCTTCAACTGGTTGTCTTCAACAACCAGTGTTTAAGTCTTAATGTTCCTCTCTGCCCATCCGAGTAATCAGATGATATGAAGTGAACACTAATCGTTGAAGACTTACTTCTGGAGGAAAATATTTTGGCATTGAGGCAAATGAGCTTCCCATACATCGTGTTTTTCCAGGAAAAACACGTGTTTGGTTAACTGTCTGACGATGGAGGCTTGCAGCCTTTGAAAGCTAGTATATCAAGACTAAAGCCTTCGAGAAGCTTATGATGAAGATTCATTTCTGAAGAAGAAATTTATTACCTCAATGGGAGATGCTTCTCTCTATGATCTCTTCAACGGGGATATTCGAAGCAATGTTGTTTCTTCGAGACTTGTGTAAATTTTGCAGTCCCTTTCTTCACTATATATATATATATATATATATATATATATATATATATATATATATATATATATATATATATATATATACATATATATATATATATATATATATATATATATATATATATATATATATATATATATATATATATATATATATATATATAAAGTACTTATTAATTTCGTGACCTTAACTGACCTTAACTAGCAACCTTCTGATTGTACTTTGAGAAGGAGGCCAGTTAAGGTTACGAAATTAATAAGCACTATATATATATATATATATATATATATATATATATATATATATATATATATATTTATTTATTTATTTATTTATTTATTTATTTATTTATTTGCTGTTTTATTTAATGGGTTTTTCCTTTTTTTTATGAGTGACACCGGGACAGGCAGAAACTGCCCTCATCAATAAAGGCCCGGGCACGAGAAAATTCCAAGACGAAGGAAAAGAAAAAGGTTAAGGACAAGGCAGAGATGAGGTAATGTCACACAAAGGAAAACGACAGACAGAAAAAAATAGTCAAAGTACAGAGGACCCAAATATATGGAGGACTAGGCTCTGAGATGACGATAGATCTGCTTTTTGAAGGATGAAAGGTCATAAGAATTAGGAAAGACAGCAGGAGGAAGAGAGTTCCAGAGTCTGGAGGTACATGGGAAGAAGCAATTGCTGCACCGACCAAACCGCGAGCTACAAATCTCCACACAGTACCTGTGAGATAAGGCAGCTTGGCGAGTGTTACGTGGCCTCGGCAGTGGAGGAGGGATGCAACTCGCCAACTCATCAGATCAGCAATGGAAGTAGTAGCGATAGAAAAGCAAAAGGGAAGATACATACGACGAAGAGAGAGACAATCCAGGTTAGAAGTAAGAGAAGAATCATTAATGAGTCTGACTGCCTTAGATTCAACCCTATCAAGAAGATAAGTGAAGGAAGAAGCACCCCAGATGTGTGAGCAGTATTCTAAGCAGGGACGGACAAGACCTTTTTTTATGTAAATTTTAAGTAACTGCAAAGAGGAAAAGTAATGACGAAAACGAAACAAAGCCCCCAATTTTTTGGATGAAGATTTAGAAATTTGGATTATGTGATCCCTCCAAGACAAGTTAGAGGCTATATGGATTCCTAATATGTTGATAGAGTCAAAGGGTAAATTTCCTTAGTTTCGAAGACAATAGGGTTATCAGGAGGAGAAGAAGATAAAGAGATAGCCAGAAACTGTGTCTTGGAGGCATTGAATTTAACTTAATTTTGAGTGCCCTACTCAGATACTCTCTGCAAATCGGAGTTAAGAGTAGAAGAAAGAGTGATACGAGATTGAGTACGGGTAACAGATGAAGGTTGTGAAGAAAAGGCAGAGGAAAAGTGAAGGATAGAATCATCAGCAAAGGCATGAAGAAGTGAGGAAGATGGGGATTGTAGAAGATCATTGATGAAGAGAAGGAACAGAGTAGGTGAAAGAACAGAGCCCTGTGGAACACCACTGGTAACAAAGAAAGGGCTAGATGTTGCGCCATCAACAACTACAGATATAGAACGGTCAGTAAGAAAACTGGAAATCAGAGAACAGAAAGAAGGGGTAAAGCCGTAGGCAGGGAGTTTGGCCAACAGAGCCTTGTGCCAGACTCTGTCAAAAGCCTTAGAGATATCAAGGGCGACGACAAAGGATTCCCCATAGTTCCTCAGAGAAGATGACCATACATGAGTAAGATAGGACAGGAGATCACCAGTGGATCTTGCCTTGCGGAAGCCGTACTGGTGATCGGAGATAAGTGAGTTAGATTCAAGACGTTTCAAGAAGTGAGCATTGAGCAAAGTTTCGAAAACTTTAGCAATAGAGGAGGTTAGAGCAATAGGTCGGTAGTTAGAAGGAATAGAGCGGTCACCCTTCTTAGGAACAGGTTGAACTAGAGCATGCTTCCAAGATGAAGGATAGATACTGGTTGACAGAATGAGGCGAAAAAGATGGCAAAGCACGGGAGCCAGTTCATCTGCAAACTCCTTAAGGAACCTTGCAGGGATACAATAGGGACCAGATGCCTTGTTCGTCTTTAGCGAGCGAAGAACCTTATGAACTTTGCGTGAAGAAAGGATAAGGGAGGGCATAGGGTTAGAGAGGGGTAAAGACTGAGGAACAGGTGCGCTGGAATCGTTTATAGAAGAGTTGGCAGAAAAATGAGAGCCAAAGAGAGTGGCTTTGTCAGTGGGAGAGCAAGCTATAGAACCATCAGAACGAATGAGAGGGGGAAAGCTTGAGTTACAGAAGTTTTGGAGAGGTTTTTGGCTAAGGACCAGAAGCATTTGTCAGTGGGAGAGGAGTTAAGGTCATCAACTTTCCTTCTTATAAAGGAAGCCTTAGACCTTCGAATCTGAGCAGTACAGCGATTCCTAGCTACAATAAAAGCAGAGCGAGTTAAATCGGAAGGAGAGGCTTGGTAAGATCGGTGTGCCTGATTCCTAGCCTGGATAGCCATGGAGCAGGCACGGTCAAACCAAGGTTTAGGGGGAGAGAAAGTTTTTGTAGAAGAGGGGATGTACGCCTCCATTCCCGCAGTCATGATCTCGGCAACTTTTAGAGCTACCTGATCAGGGTTGCGGGACCGAAAGCAGTAGTCATCCCATGGGAAGTCAAAGAGAAAGTTACGCAAATTTTCATGTTGGGTACGCTCAAAGTGCCAAAGGCGGCACTGAGTAGGAGGGATTGGTGGAGGGGGAGCGAAAATGGAAGAGACTGAAATCATAGAGTGGTCAGATTTACCAAGAGGGGAAAGCACAGAATAAGAGTAGTTTGAAGGGTTAGAAGTAAAAAATAGGTCAAGAGTGTTTGCAGCATGTTCGTGACAATCAGGAACGCGAGTAGGATGTTTGATAATTTGCTCCAGATCGTGAGTAATAGAGAAAGCAAGGGCCTCGCTTCCTCCCACATCAGTGTGAGAAGAATGAAGCCACTCACTGTGGTGTACATTGAAGTCTCCAATGTAGAGAACTTTGGCATGTGGGTGAGAAGATAGCAAGGACTCATGGCACGAGGACAGATATTCAAAGAAAGACACAAACTCGGTGGAGTTTGGAGAACAGTAGCAGAAGCAAAGGAAGATAGTGGTAGTGGAGAGATAGACTTTTAGCCAGAGAACATCAAAGTCAGGAGATTCAAGGTCCATGAGCCTCGCAGTAGGAGTGTTAGTGTTGCAGTATGCACAGACCCCACCTTTGGAACGAAAACGAGTATACAGATTATAGTGAGAGATTTGAAATGGGTCAGTGGAAGCATGTATAGACAGCTGGGTTTCAGATAGGAGGAGGAGGTTAGGGAGGAAAGTACCCAAGTGCTGTTCCACAGACGAAAGATTAGAGTTCAGCCCACGAATGTTAGAATAGTGAAGAGTGAAAGAAGCAGATCTATTGGGAGGTGCAAGGTTAAGGGCAGAACCATTACTACCACCAGGCGTGTCTGCCCTCAAGCCAATAGTGGAGTCAACACGAACCCCGGAGATTCTTCGCATCCCTCTATGCCGGGTACTGGGGGCCATTAGCTGTGGACCTTCCATAAATAATAACAAATGTGAGGAAAAAGAAAGTAATAAAGACAGATGTGGGGAATGTTGTGTCTTGTCAAATGTAATGGAACAGCAAGAGATGTGTAATGAATAGGCCAGAATATTCAGTGTAGATGTAGGCATGAGGAAAGAACCGTCCTGAGGGAAGACCCAACCTGGAACTGTCTGGACCAGTCCTAGTTGCATCCTAATACCTTCAGTCGTAGTCTTTCAACGGGCGGCTGGTGCCATGGTCACTTTAGACTGTATGTTAACAGCTCAGTGTTATATATATGTGTGTGTGTGTGTGTGTGTGTGTGTGTGTGTGTGTGTGTGTGTGTGTGTGTGTGTGTGTGTGTGTGCGCGCGTCCGCGCGTGTGTGCCAAGGTACTACCAACTACACCACCGAAGGTCACAAACCTCTCACTTGACAGCTAAGCTAGGGAATGAACGCTCTCTTTAGAATGCTTTACTGGTCATTTTACATCATATTCCCAACGTCAACCGCGGTTTTTTTCTCTAATTAAAATCCCGTGTCATACAGGCATCAATAGTGATCAAATAAACACATTTAACATATTTTACTCCTAAGACATTTAATTAGTGTGCAAAGGAGCTATCAAATACACAAACTACACAACCTATATAGTAGTCTTCCCCAAACAGCTACTGATTCACCCGCCATATACTCCCAGTCTCAATAGGTAAATTAAAACCTCTGCCTATCACTCGCAGTTACTTTCCTAACTTTTCAATGAATGCACTTATTGAACAGCCATGGGAACATCACACAAACGTCCTTACCCCTGAATCCAATTTACCGGAAAAAAAAATTATTACACGCAAACGACCAAGACAACGGAGTGTACAAGTAGATCTAAGAAATATTGAATACTCATAGGACACACATTTAGAGTTGACCATTTTGAATAAATTATATGCCAGAGAAATTTTTGTTTAATTTGTAGTGTTTGCCCTTTTCAGATAGCATTTCATACATTTTTGTAGTTTTATTATTTTCCTTCTAGTCTTTATCTGCAGTAACTTTTGTGAAGCAAAATTGAGCAAAGAAAGCATAATTCAAAACCGTAAAAAAATCAGAATAAAATCAGACGTTACCAGCAATATCGCATGTTATTGTAGGGACTCTGTTTCCACTTGATATGATTATATCAGAGCAAAAGAGGAACCGTAGAGGAAAAGGGGTGAGACTTGATGGTAGTGGTAAGGGATATGGCAATGGAGATAAAGAAGAGGAAAGAAAAGGGAGAAGAAGAGGAAAAGGGAAGAGTAAAATGGGAGAAGGTAAAATGAAACAAAAATGAAAATCTGGCAAGCTTAAATATATAAGAAGAAGTAAGAGGACACAAGGATGAGTAACAATCAAGTTTATTTTTGATGAAACGGGCTGCCAAGAGTTAATATTATCAATAATAAGTAATAAAAAAAAAGTCACAGTAAGGTAGACAATACCACACACACACACACACACACACACACACACACACACACACACACACACACACACACACACACACACACACACACTATATATATATATATATATATATATATATATATATATATATATATATATATATATATATAAATTATTATTATTATTATTATTATTATTATTATTATTATTATATTATTATTATTATTATTATTATTATTATTATTATTATTATTATTATTATTATTATTATTATATTATTATTATTATTACTATTATTATTATTATTATTATTATTATTAGTAGTAGTGGTAGTAGTATTTCATTATTAACTGCATTATTGTTGTTTTAGATGAAAACAATATGCAGAAAAAGTAATAGCAATAATTCGAAATATTAAGTTCTAATGACTGTGAAATTATCAGAATAAGTAAATGCAACGATGAGTGAAGCAAAAGAAAACAAGTTATAACGATATCATATATCAGGAGATGAGAAACAGACACAATTTGAAGTATGTTGATATATGAATTTATGAACACGCAAATATAGCGAAATTTATTTTTGAATATATTTTTAACAATGAGTATTATAAATCAAAATTTAAAAACAAACAAACAGAGGAATGGAAATATTACAGTAAGAATATTAATATATACCACAATAATTGTCTATATAATGTGATAAAAAGATTTGCATATTCTCTACTGGCCACGAAGTTTTAAAATAAAGATATGATATATGCCAAAAAATGAGTAAATGTAGATACTTCAACTATTCAGGCATGGGCGTGTTGGTGAGGTCCTGATATAATCATAATTAATCATAATTATTTTATCACAATAATGAGGAAAATGATAATAGAATAAGTTATAAAGCTTGCTAATTTCATCCATATATAATTACCAGTATATATTTTTCTTTTGTGATTTAAATATATTCCTTAATAGCTCTTAATAAACCTAAATAAAATATATTTGAATATGTACTTCGTATCTAAATTTCAGAGCATTATAAATTTAAGCACATTTTAACAACATTATGTATTACAGCTGTAATAATGCAAAACTATTTCTACCCTTTATCATCGAATTCTTTTAAGTACATAAAACAAGCACTGAAAACTATTGCTAATATCACAGTTTCCTGCAGTTTCTGCACGTGTTGACTATCAATGAAGCATAAGTCAGTATGAAAGCCTATTACGAACTGATCTTTAAGTTTTTGAAGCTCTTTCTCATATTGTGCAATCTCCAATACTTGAAAAATTATCATAGATCCAAAAAATTACCTTCGTGTTTATTAAAACACTTTTGGTTAAAAAAAATTGTCTCAAGTTTATACGATATCAAAGAAGTATTTATACATTTATGTTCTGCTAATGACCTATTTAATTATCATGCCCTGATCTAGTATGATGAAATTTTCAGAGATGCTAATCTAATAGTAAAATATATTGTATAAGCCATCTTGATTGCGTGCCTTAAATAACATCAGAGGATATATTAATTCTGGAATTTTCTTTCTCAAATTGAGACAATACAGAGAGTGTCAGAATGGATGTTTTATCTATGGAAGCAGCCAAAATGTATCCCGCGATAAAGGTATAGACATTTAATTCCGTGTTTGGTGTGTAAACTATACGTTAAAAGCATATCGATCCTTAAATTCAATAGGTCATAGTTCATATCTTTAAACTTTGTACTTTCTCTCTAAATCCGAAAGCTTGTATGCAATACATACACTCTGGATAAAGCTTGGAAACCGGACTCTCATAAAATCAAAATTATTCTTTAATTTACGACAATGTCTAAATCTTTGGTAAATTTAGAAATGGGATAGTTATGACTTTTTTTTTTTAATCAGAAGTTACACTTCTTTCTTAATACACTTCAAGAATTGACTTCAGTCCAGGGTGGTGTCAACGACTATTCTGCAGATGCCGACATTTTAACGGAAGAACTGGTGCATAGTTATAATATGTTTCCCAAATAACATTTCACCCGGAGGGTCTGCTGACTCGCTAACATGATGTAATTTTTTACCAAGAAAGAAATTTAAAAAAGAATAATTTGTCAAAAGCAATATATTAAATGAGTGGAATGTAGGTTAGAATTATTAGTTCTAGATATTTACAAACTAACAGTATGCTATGTATAATGTTATATGAACCAAGTGAAACCTAATAAATGGTGAATTGCATTATTATATATTGACCTTTTGCAGCTCGGTGTATCTGTGTCTAACTTCTATCACTGAGGTGTCAAATATGCTTAATTAGGTAGTTCATGGGGAACCCTATTCAGTAGAGCTTTTTTTGAGCATTAGAGGCATTTTTGCAATAGCTCCAATCAATTAAGTGGGCTGAGTACATAATTACAGAATAAAAATGTTGGTTTAATGACTGAACAATTTCCAAAAGAACTCAGATTTCGATAAACGTAAAATAACAGTTAAGCACTTCTCAATATATAAAAGAAAAAAAAATATAAAAACCGCACATCCATCTTTGCTCTTGCACCATAAACGTGGTCATTCTTTTCAAGGATGCATCTGCAAAAGCTATTCATATTTGTACCATAATGAGAACATGCCATGTATTGGGTTAAAAATAACTTCTCATTTCTTTTAATTCGTTCCAAGAAGCTATTTTCGAAATTCTTGCAAGAATCTTTGGCCTCTTCATATTCAATACATGTCCTAAATATTTATTTTTTCCTCAGTATCAGAGATTTTCGTTTTTTTTTTTTTTTTTTTTGTAAGCAGTTCTTTGTAACAGCATATCTTTCATCCAGACTCCAATTTGCTCTTATGGAAGGACAAAAAATAATGATGAAAGGGTATAAAGCAACATCAGGTAGTTACAGATGCACAAACTTACACATAATACAAGACCAGTGGACGGGAGTCGCTAAGATGAAATTCTTTTACACAAATTAAGAAAAAATATCATTTTACATATTGGGCCTATACATACGCATATATGCAAGGTTATACACCACCTCTTGCTAGAGGAATATAGTACCTTATATATATGGTTATACGCAACCTTTTGATAGAGGAATATAAACCCCGAGAGTAAAGGTACAAAACATTTCATTACATAAAAGTATTGTTAAAACAATATCTATGATGCCTTAATATTTAGAGAGGAAGCCTCTCGTGTCTCACAAAGCTCGTAATCTTTAGGGTTATGATAAAAACAGTGATCTGAAGAGATGAGTGTTGACCTCTAGATTTTCAAACACATGCCGCAGATGTATCACAAAATTTTCTCTTGAATAGTGATCACCATCACTTTCTTAGGTCCTTTTAAAACTTCACTCGGTCTTTCAGAATTGCTCCAATCTGTTTACCAAGGTTGATGTCGGGTGAATTCTTAGGCTATTCAGTTCGATTAAAAAAATCATTCAGAGAGCCCTTCGTTAAATTTGCCTCATTTGCACAAAAGCATGAAGAATTTTCATAAAAAAACACCATTTCAACAAAAATCTTTTTGCGAAAGTGATGTCCCGTTAAACTCTGTCTCCCTTTCTTAATTAACCCCAGTGAAGCACAGAAAAATCTGATGCAATATGAACCCCGGCACACTTCTTGGTGTCATTCGGTGTCTTCAATCCCTACTACACTATATGTACAGATTCTGTCATTCTGAGAAAATTAGGATATAGTACGGTCCAGACCTGGCCAAAGGTGAATTTCAGCAGTTATAACGAATTCCATCGACTTTGGAAGCACGTCAAAAGTCTTCATCCTTCCTTGGAAGTAGCACCGAGGAACCAATTGACGATTGACAATCTTCCCTCGGCGATCATTGATCTCTTCTGCATTAACACTGCTTTTCCGATGCTTTCTGCACAATTCAGCAGTGATTGTTTTGCTTTCTAGGGAGAATTATTTGGTGCACAAGAATCAAGGACATGTGGACGTCGTTACATCCCTTCTTCCATCTTGCCAATAACCTACGTTCATGTTGGCCCAATCTACAGGTGATCCACTTCAAGGTAATGAAGGTAGCTACAGATTCTAAGACCGCATGGTGGTCATTTGACAGGATTTGTTCAACAACACGCATAGGTTCACTGTCTCTAACTTTGATATTCATTGGGCTAGCCAATCAGGAAAATATATCTGGATAACAAGATAACAATGAAAAAAAGTTAGAAAATAATAAATGCTCAATGCACGGCTTTCTTCCTACCCCCCTATCCAATGGCTATGTGCTACCCTGTATATATATATATATATATATATATATATATATATATATATATATATATATATATATATATATATATATATATATATATATATATATATATATATATATATATATATATATATATATAGCATTACAGAGGGCTGCATATTATACTCAAGTCAAAAGACTCCATGCTTCAAATACTTTCTTTGAAGAGAGGGTACTCAAGAGAAAACTTCTTCCTTAGAGGTAACGGATCTCTTCAGCCAATAATAAGAATAGACATGGAAAAAGACTGGTTCAGAAGAGCTTTCCATACGGACCAAAATATCCTTTTTTGGCAATTTTATTAAAATGCCTCACAAGGAAGGATTGCCCTACGCAAGCTTGCACACTAAATCTGAAAGAAACTTTTGCTGAAAATTATTTTTGGTTATGGGAATTGCTATCTCTGTGGGAAATACCCACTCTATACTCTCTTCAAAGCAGGTATTAAAGTATGCTTTCTAGTGACATGAGTAAATTATGCAGTCCTCTCTGATACTATGCCCATATTTTAAATATTCAGAGATACTCACTCGATAACATACTTCATTGAGGTACAACAGAAGACAAAAGTTTGCATATCAAAGCCCAGCCATATAAAACACGTCTTTTAAAAGTTGTTCTTAATATTAACATATTACAATTGTACGTGGAGTTTAAATATATATATATATATATATATATATATATATATATATATATATATATATATATATATATATATATATATATATATATATATAGTATATATATATATATATGTGATTTTAACAACACTATTGTACACAAAACGTGTTTGAACCTCAGGTGATTCATACTCATGTAGCAAGTTACAGAATCATGCCAAGATACCCAATGAGCTACTACAGCACACATAAATCATAACCAATCCGGATCAAGCGAGCAATTTTCCCGTCCTTCTTTATAGCACTCTATTACAGTTGTACATGGAGTACAAGTACATATATTTACAAGTATAAAAATACTATTATTGATTATATAAACTTCAACTGCATGTGAATGGTTGTTTAATCTGGCAGGGTTATAAACGAATTTTTATCTACTGTAGTAGCTCAGTCGATATGGTAGCAGGATTCTGTAACTTGCTACATAACTCTGAATCTTTTGAAGTTTTAAAAAGTACTTTCGTGCTTAATAGTTTCATCAATATTGCAGTTACATTGTGAATATATATACATAAACTCCACTATAGGCTGATATAAAGAACGAGAGGTAAAATACTACCTTGATCTAGCTGGGTCTGATGAACAGATTTCTATCTGATATAGTTGCTCAGTCGGTATAATAACATGATTCTGTAACTTGCGATGCGAGTTCAAGTTCCCCGAGGTTCAAAAATGTTTG
>JAXCGZ010007665.1:120000-122500 GCA_037179515.1 Halocaridina rubra
ATGAAACCATTTAAAAATCTAATCCATTATCCATATGAATAATCTTTATTAAAACGTATTGGTTCCACTCTGACATATGACTAAAGCTAATACGTTTTGAACCGAAAAAGAAAAAGAAAAAAAAAACGCGCATATCATATTTCACGGGACAATACTACTATTATTGTCATATCCAAAAATATGGTTTATTGTCAACGGCAACAGGGAATGGATGGGTCTATGAACACGATGGGGGTCGGTGGAGGGGGAGTCCTGGGGATGAAACGGCAATGGGGCTCAATTTAATTTTTTTCTTTTTTTTTTCCCAGGCCATGTTTTTTCCTCATAAGCTTGCGGCATTGTAAACATATCGTTTGCACTTTCTGCTACAGGTGAAAAACAAATCTGATTCTTTTTATTAAGTGGAAGATTTGAACTAATAATACCGTGAATACGTATTTACAACAAATTCTCTAAAAAAAAAAAAAATCATGAAGTTAGATACACAACAGATGAGAATCACTAATACTGAGAAATATGCGAATAATCATACACTGCGTAAACCATTTACATTCACACAACAGCCTCGAATCGACATTACGCAGCTGTGTTCCTAATTGGAAGGTGAATTACGATGCCCAATTCTTTATCTTCCGTAATACTCCAAACTGCACACATATCACACGCCAGATTCATTAAGGGAAATGAAGTAATAATTCTATCACTACACACACACAAACACACACATACACACACTATCGTTTTGTTTTACATAAAGTGAAAAAGATGATACTTATGTTTTCTGTGTCACAATTAGTCTCCATTTGGGAATGAACACAGACGATTGAGGCTGGGGAAGGTTGGCAACCCTTCCTAACGTCCCGAATCTAGCACTGCACCACTACTCTACGGCTGTCTCCGTATATGCCAACAGCATCTGCTGTTCGCAGTACTGTCCTCATCCAACGTTGATCGACCTTGATGATCGGTTAAAGAGCGGTACTCTTCGTGGTATGGGCATTGGCGAAAAAAAAAATATATATAATAATGATAACTGACACTCATTTACCGTAGGAGGGTAACTTACTTATTGTATACTATTTTTCAAAAAATGAGAGACTAACGATTAAAATTTACATTGGTAAAAGTCAAATGGAATATCGTGAAGCAATTCGTATTAGCAATTAGAAAATGAAAATAAATCGTTGACTGCTATATATTGCAAAAGCTTGCTCTCATTTGGTAGGCGAAACCATTCTTTTCATGAGGAGGTCATATAACGAAGGCCTTCTCTATCAAACCTTTATCCTTTAAATCATGAAATATTATTTTTTATTTCAGATTTTGTTCATGCTATTAGTTTGAATATTTCATATCTTAACTCAGAATTTTGCTCATAGCGAAGGTTTCATGAAGCCGTTAGTTAGAATTTGGCATAAACTATCAGTCACAGCATATCATTCAATCCCTTTTCATGATTTCGAAGACCTTGAGTTCGTAATCTGCCACATTCTCCAGAAGCATTTCCCGTTATTAATTTTAACGATGCCGGGTTTTATTACATTATACGATATTCCTCTGACCTTTCCTTCGTTTTCTATGTATATTTCCAGTATCTAAAGCTTTATGGTTGCTATCTGACATCTTAAAATAATGATTGAGTGAAAGAATTATCCATTGTTCCCGCACAATCAGTATGTTTACTTTATTTGGACTATACAGATGTCTTATTTTTCTCTGTTTTCCATTATCATATTCCTTCTATTTATTTTGACTTTTCTTATACTCTAATTAGCATAAATATTTGTAGTTTAACGATAAAGTGTGTACAAGACCCTTTCTTATGCTCTCCAATAGCCATTGTAAGAGGGTCACCGTGTAATAGCACACAACCAAATTGCTAGGGTTCTAGTTGTTTTCCTACTAGAAATGTCGTTATATGCATTGATTCGTCGTAGAAGAAAATATGAAGGGAGAAATTTTCAGTTCATGGGCTCAACCACATTTAATCAGCTCTTACGACATACAGGGGAACACAGAGGAGGATTCTTGCTCCTCCCCTGATCAATGAAATATGAAAATGAATAAGAGAGAGAGAAAAAAAAGGAATGAAATATGGAAAGTAGAGGATATTTACTCCTTTTCTAGATAACCCAAATAGTATCTTATGATAGTGCTTTAGATAATGGCTATTTTTCTTATTATTATTCTTCTTATTCTTCGTGTTATTATTATTATTATTATTATTATTATTATTATTTTTTATTATTATTATTATTATTATTATTATCATTATTATATTCCTTTTGTCATAGGAGGCGGCTGAGCAGGATACCCCTAGCGGTGAATAAGAATGATTATCGGGCTCGCATTGTTGCTAGTCGTAAGAGCCGACCAAGGGGATATCCGAGGTGGCAGGAGAGGAATATTTCCGACCTCGCATCATCTTCTTTTCGTAAATGCTGACTAAAATTAATAACATATATAGGAGTTTTATATTAATTTTTCCCTTACATTATTA
>JAXCGZ010007665.1:127500-135000 GCA_037179515.1 Halocaridina rubra
AGTTCCGGATGCCTTCCTCGTCTATAGCGAGCAAAAAACCTTTTGAGTTTTGTGTGTGAAGAAAGAATAAGAGTTGGCAAAAAAATGAAAATCAAAGAGAGTGGATTTGTTAGTGGGAAAGCAAGTTATAGAACCATCAGAATGAATGAGAGGGGAAAAGCTTGGGTTACAGAAGTTATTGGAAGGTTTTTGGTTAAGGACCAGAAACATTTATCACTGGGATGGAGCTAAGCTCATCAACTTTCGTTTTTATAAAGGAACCTCCAGATTTTCGAATATGAGAAGTACAGCGATTTCTAGCTGCAATAAAAGGAGAGAAAGTGAAATCAGAAGGAGAGGCTTTCTAAAACCGGGATGCCCAATCCACGGCCTGAATAGTCACAGAGGAAGCACGGGCAAACCAAGGATTAGGGGGAGAAAATGCTTTCCTAGAGGAGGAGATGAACGCCTCCATTCCCGAGGTTATGAGCTTGACAACTTTTAGAGCTACCGGATCAGGGTTGCAAGATCGAAAGCAGTAGTCGTCCGGTGGGAAGTCAAAAAGAAAGTTACCCAACTCATCATGTTGGGTACACTCAAAGTGCCAAAGGCAGTGTAGAGTAGGAGGCATTGTTAGAGGGGGAGTGGAAATGGAAGAGATTGAGATCACAGAGTGGTCAGATTTACCTAATATGATTAGTTTGAAGGATTAAAAATAAGAAATAGGTCAAGAGTGTTAGCTGCATGTTCATGGCAATAATGAACACGAGTAAGATGTTTGATAATATGCTCCAGATCATGAGTAATAGAGAAATCAAGGGCCTCACTTCCTCCCATAGCAGAGTGAGAAAAATTGAGCCACTCACTGCGGTGTACATTGACGTCCCCAATATTGACAACTTCAGCATGTGGGCGAGATGATAGCAAGGAAGCATGGCAAGAGGACAGATATTCAAAGAAGGATACAAAGTCAGTGGAATTAGGAGAGCAGTAACAGAAACAAAGAATATAGTGCTAGTGGAGGGATAGATCTTTAGTCAGAGAACTTCAAAGTCAGGAGATTCAAGATCCATGAGCCTTGTAATAGGAGTGTTAGTGTTGCAGTAAGCACAAACCCCACCTTTGGACCGGAAACGAGAAAACAGGTTATATTGAGAAATTTGAAATGGGACAGGGAAGCATGGCTAGGCAGCTGGGATTCAGAGAGAAGGAGGAGATTAGGGAGGGATGTACTCAAGTGCTGTTCCACGGACGAAACATTAGTTTAGAACAAGAATGTTAAAACAGTGAAGAGTGAAAGAAGCAGATCTATCATGAGGTGCAAGGTTAACGGCAGATCCATTACTACCACCAAGCGTGTCTACCTTCACACCGATAGTGGAGTCAAAAAGTTCTCCAGAGATTCTTAGAACCCCTCTATGCCGGGTACTGGGAGCCAAAAGCTGTGGACCTTCCATAATTATAGTAAAAATGAGGAAAAAAGCAAATAGAAACAGAGATTGAGGAGTGTTGTGACTTGTCAAATGTAATGAAATAATAAGAGATGTGTGACGAATACGCCAGAATATTTGGTGTAGATATAGGCATAAGGAAGAACCGTGCCTGAAGGAGGACTTAACTTGGAGCTGTCTGGGGCAGCTCTAGTTCAATCTGCAATACCATCAGTCGTAGTATTCCAACGGGCGATTGTGCCATGGACAACACAGTAACCACACACACACACATATATATATGTGTGTGTGTGTGTGTGTGTGTGTGTGTGTGTGTGTGTGTGTGTGTGTGTGTGTGTGTGTGTGTGTGTGTGTGTGTGTGTGTGTGTCTTTTTAAACTATGCAACTACTAATCCAGAATGAATAAGATTTCCAAATGGAAAAAGAAGTGGTTGCAAGTTGGTAAAGCTGGAGTACGAGTATATGGTGTATCGTATCCTGGATCTAGCTATTTTCCAAGTATGAAATGCAGTGAATAAGTCAAACGCAGATCACGTTACCAGATCAATAACAACAAAACCATATGACTCATCGACCAATAATGTATTCCACAGCTTCCTAAAACATCTTTCTCTTATTCACAGTGTGTTGCTTATGATACATAATCTTTTATTCAACACCAAACAAAAAGGAACCTCTTCAGATATCTTTTTCAGTCTTACAACCATCTAACCATACACCAACAGTAAATTCTTTTGATAATATATAATGCATCTCATCCACAAAACTTCCCAGCCATTCATATTAACGCAAATACTTACGTTAGATCTGCAGCAAAAAGTACTTAATGATTCGCAATATATTTTTTATTATCTTTTAAGAGTTTTATGATATTTTCAAAGCATATTTTCCTAAAATTGGATAAGAAAACTGATAATTTTGGGAAAAACCTTACGCTTATTCTGAATCCCAATCTCCACTGAAAAGTACAAGTTTCACGTAATCCAGCATACTTATAATAATAATAATAATAATAATAATAATAATAATAATAATAATAATAATAATAATAATAATAATAATAATAATAATAATAATAATATTAATAATAGATAATAATAATAATAATAATAATAGTGAGAATAAGAAGAATACTAGACTAAGCCAATATTACTACTTACACAGCCGGGAGGTAATACTGGAATCATAGTGTCTAGTTACAATAAGCAATGGAGACAACCAAAGTAATATGAGATATTGGTAACTTCCCAGGAAGCATCCAAGTCTATTTTTACCTCAGCATGTTGTACATTTATCATTGCAAATCATTAGCAATGACAATTCTTTTATATTTCAACTGACCGTTCTATATCTGTATTTGTTGATGGCGCGACATCTAGCCCTTTCTCTGAGTCCAGTGGTGTTCCACAGGGCTCTGTTCTTTCACCTACTCTCTTCCTTCTCTTCATCAATGATCTTCTGCAGTCCCCATCTTCCTCTCTTCTTCATGCCTTTGCCGATGATTCTACCCTTCACTTTTCCTCTGCCTTTTCTTCACAACCTTCATCTGTTACTCGTAATCAATCTCGTATCACTCTTTCTTCTACTCTTAACTCCGATTTGCAGAGAGTATCTGAATGGGGCACTCAAATTTAGTTAAATTCAATGCCTCCAAGACACAGTTTCTGGCTATCTCTTTATCTTCTTCTCCTCCTGATGACCCTATTGTCTTCGAAACTAATGAAATTTACCCTCTTAACTCTATCAATATATTAGGAATCCATATAGCCTCTAACTTGTCATGGAGGAATCACATAATCCAAATTTCTAAATCTTCATCCAAAAAATTGGGGGTTTTGTTTCGTTTTCGTTATTACTTTTCCTCTTTGCAGTTACTTAAAATTTACAAAGGTCTTATCCGCCCCTGCTTAGAATACTGCTCACACATCTGGGGTGCTTCTTCCTTTACTTATCTACTTGATAGGGTTCAATCTAAGGCAGTTAGACTCATTAATGATCCTTCTCTTACTTCTAACCTGGATTCTCTCTCTCTTCGCCGTAAGGTATCTTCCCTTTCGCTACTACTTCCATCGCTGCTCTGATGAGTTGGCGAGTTGCATCCCCCCTCCACTGCCGAGGCTGCGTAACACTCGCCAAGCGGCCTCATCTCACAGGTACTGTGTGGAGATTTGTAGCTCGCGGATTGGGCGGTGCAGCGACTGCCTCTTCCCATCTACCTCCAGACTCTGGAACTCTTTTCCTCCTTCTGTCTTTCCTAATTCTTATGACCTTTCATCCTTCAAAAAGCAGATCTATCGTCATCTCAGAGCCTAGTCCTCCATATCTCTGGGTCCTCTTTACTTTGACTGTTTTTTCTGTCTGTCGTTTTCCTTTGTGTGACATTACCTCATCTCTGCCTTGCCCTTAACTTTTTCTTTTCCTTCGTCTTGGTATTTTCTCGTGCCCGGGCCTTTGTTGATGAGGGCAGTTTCTGCCTGTCCCGGTGTCACACTCTTTAAAAAAAAAAATCTTAAAGTTAACATTTTAAAAAGTGTGATATCACTAATGCTGTATTTAACACACACACACACACACACATACACAAATTACTATATTTTAGAAAAGTTAAGCTCAAAAGCAGGTTAAGGTATAATAGCTGAAGATAAAAGATCAATAAACGTTTCTTAGATCAATCTCAGAATAGGAACCCGAGGCAATTTTTAGGTGCTTAATGAGACTGAGATAAGAGGCAGGTTAAACTAACCTAATTTGACCTATGTTAGCTTAGCTTAGCCTCAATTACATAAATTGCCTTTTTGTCCAAGCCAAGATTAGGCACCTAAAAAGATATAAGGTACCTATACTGAAATGGAGCCCGTTTCTGATCTCTGAGAAATTCTTTTAGCACGGGAAAAACTGACCTCATGTCCTAGAGAGGTCCAATTATTATATGACAAAGGAATGGTTTATTCTTACATCATCGTAACAAGTAACATGTGACTGGATGATCTTTCCCACAAGTTCTTATTTGAAATATAATAAAAAAAAATCATATGACTAATAGAAAACGTTCTATATCATCAACACATGAAGCGGGTGTTTCTACAATGTCTGTCAAAAATTTAATATTTTCGTCCATCGAAGATATAGTAATATGACAAAATACAAAAGCTTGAAGCTACGCACTCTATGTGCCAAAATCTGATGTATCGTTCTCGGAAGTAGATGTCATTTGGGTTCTCTGCTGGCTCGTTTGGAGTTGAAAAATTATGTATATGAATCATTTCCGGTGCAATACCCCATTATCAGGAGCACTATGTCTTCAGACAACTATTGAAAGTTTTTACAGTGTGTATTATAAACATAATTTTTGCTCTAAAAATGTTTAGGCTTTGACGGTCTTTAGTTTATCGAAATAGTTCCCCTATACTGGTAATCGTATGCATGAAGACAAAGACTGCAGTAGTTTATCTCCTTCTTATACAGTTTCATTATCAAGTACTGATAACTAAGAATAATCAAATGTTCCTGATCTTCAGTTTCGTTATCAAGTGCTGTTCCTGATCTTCAGATTCAGTAATCATAATTGGCAAGTATCATGACGTATTGGTAATTTTCTATAATGTCTTTTCCCAGTTTGTAACAGCAACTTACACTATTAATAAGGGTAAACAAGAAAACATATCGTATGACCACGTACTAAACACAGACAATTTACGCAATTTAACTTAGATTCCCGTTGATTAATCAATATATCATCTTCATGTTCGAAAACAAGTTTTTTCTGTTCAATTTCCTCCTCATTTTTTCATTCAAGCAAAATTCCATAAATCAAGTCCAAAAAACCTGTTTTTCGAGTTTTCTCTCCTCTGCATTAAAATTTCATTAAACAGAATCCGGAAGATATTCCTTTTCATTATGAAATTCTTTTCCTAAGAACAATTTCATATTAAGAAGCAATCCTCTTTCTTGGCAGTCTAACTGTATGTGAGACATAGTAGTCTACCTTGTGATGCTTGAACAAAAAGTTCATTAGTATTAGATATTTTATTAATGACCAGACTAAGATTTTTTGGAATGCAAAATGAGTATCAGTCTTCATAAAAAAACTGTACAAATACCGATCACATACGCGTACTCAATACAAAGGCAAATCAACTATTTCAGTATGAAACTCCATGTTAACTTCGAAAGTAATCGTACAATTAATAGTCACTAATGATGATACAAGTATCATTTTTTAGTCTATTAAAAAAAAAAAGGATAGTTAAAGGTATATTCTTTTCAGAAAGTAAGATTTCACACTTCTCTTCGAGCCTGAAAAAAAAGGAATTTTATCTCTCATTTTTTCATGAAATTAAAATCTCCACAACAAAGATATTATTAATTCCAATTATAATTAATCGGGGTGGGTTTAAAAAAAATGTCATCAACGTGTTTGACTGTTTCATCAACGTATTATTTCAATAGGCATTTTAAGCAGTCTATTTATTCAATTCTCCGCATGGGCTCCAGTAGGCACTATAATTGAACAGTCCACAGTCCTCCTATACCAGCAAGTAATACTATATACAACAGTATGGGACATTCTACAAGTGAACTGGAATCTTCAGTATTTACACACACACACACACACACACACACACACACACACACACACACACACACACACACACACACACACACACACACACACACACACACACACACACACACACACACACACACACACACACACCACAAAACCCATATATCACACCTCTCCCCAATTGCTCCAATATGTATGGATTTTCCCCTGTAGTCTCTACAGATTTAGAAGGATTATAAATCCCATTTACAACATACTGTTATTCAGAATAAAAACCAATACTTTGAAAAGACGACAACATACACACACACACACACACACACACACACACACACACACACACACACACACACACACACACACACACACACACATATATATATATATATATATATATATATATATATATATATATATATATATATATATATATATATATATATATGTGTGTGTGTGTGTGTGTGTGTGTGTGTGTGTGTGTGTGTGTGTGTGTGTGTGTGTGTATGTTGTCGTCTTTTCAAAGTATTGATGTGTGTGTGTGTGTGTGTGTGTGTGTGTGTGTGTGTGTGTGTGTGTGTGTGTGTGTGTGTGTGTGTGTGTGTGTGTGTGTGTGTGTGTGTGTGTATGTTGTCGTCTTTTCAAAGTATTGGTTTTTATTCTGAATAACAGTATGTTGTAAATGGGATTTATAATCCTTCTAAATCTGTAGAGACTATATATATATATATATATATATATATATATATATATATATATATATATATATATATATATATATATATATATATATATATATATATATATATATGTGTGTGTGTGTGTGTGTGTGTGTGTGTGTGTGTGTGTGTGTGTGTGTGTGTGTGTGTGTGTGTGATTACCTAATTGTGTTTACAGGAAAGAGCCCAAAGCTCGTATCTTCCCGACTCCTGATCAGTTCCATTTTCTACTTAGTGATACTTATCATACCTGTCCTTAAAACAATTGATTGAGATAGCATTAACTACCTCCTCGCTTAGCGAATTCCAATTATCAACTACTCTTACACTGAAAAAGTATTTCCTTACATCCTGCAAAGAAATTTTCTTACGAAGCTTCAAACTATGACCTCTAGTTCTAGAGCCTGCTGGCTAGTACAGTGGTAACGCGCTGGCTTCGCATTCACGAGGTCGAAAGATCGGTTCCCGTCCAAGACCGAGAGTTTAAACTGTTTACTGGCAGGAACTGCTGTGGTTGGACACCACAGTGGGGGGTTGGGGCTTGCCCTGGCTGACGAATACCCATTGTATTGAAATGGAAATAAAGTTTGCTTGTTTGTTTTGTTTGTTTATCCACTCTATCATAACCATGAAGGAATTTAAAGACTGTCACCATATTCCCCCTCAATCTTCTAGCTTCGAGTGATGGTAAGTCTAATTCCCTCAGCCTCTCATCATAACTGAGATTACGTATTTCTGGCACCAGTTTCGTGGCATGTCTTTGAACTTTTTCAAGCTTAGCTATGTG